>JABUQX010068685.1:22500-38132 GCA_015478945.1 Trachelipus rathkii | reverse complement strand
GCTACAGGAATGAACTTAAGGCTGGCTATCCAAACCAGTTACTCAACGTAGCCCGCAGAGTTTTTAATTTTGCCCCAGGAACTCAGACTGCTACGCGAGGATTGAGCCAGCGTCCTCTCGCATGAGAGTCAGCGAGTCAACTCCTACGCCATATATATATATAGGTATATATAGAAATAGGAGATATATATATATATATATATATATATATATATATATATATATATATATATATATATATATATATATATATATATATATATATATATATATATATATTACTAGTCTCAACTTTCTATTAGTGGCAAATCACAGTAGATCAACTGGAAACTAAGTTAGATTTCATTGAACTATTTTATTATTAATTAAATGATCTAAGAAGTATTAAAAGAATACAATATAATCGGTCGTTCGACTTTTCAATTTTAAAAGGATGAAGTACTTGAAAGCACGAAGATGGATCGATCTCCATGTGCTGTCCATATATATATATATATATATATATATATATATATATGTATATATATATATAAAAAAATATATCTATATATATATAAAATATAAAAATAAATATTATATGTTGTTATATATATGTATATATATATATATATATATATATATATATATATATATATATATATATATATATATATAATATATATATATATATATATATATATATATATATATATATATATGTATATATACTAAAAACATTAACTTCTAAATAAATTAAAGAAATATTACTTAATTCTGAAAATGCTTATTTTAATAGAAATGAAAAGAGAAATGATGCAAAATCAAGCCATAGCTCTCTCTTGTCAATCTGATATATGTATGTATTAAGTTTGTTAGCATTGGTATCGGTGCATGCCTTATATATATATATATATATATATATATATATATATTTATATATATATATATATATATATATATATATATATATATATATATATATATATATATATATATATATATATATATATATATATATATATATATATATATATATATATATATATATATATATTCTTCTTCTTCTTCTTTATCTTCCTCTTTGCCCCAAGACTGGGGTAAGGTGTGTGTCATGCATCGGAAAAGAAAAGCAGTAGAAGAACATGACAAAAGTCGAAAGAAAAGCCCAGCCTTACTGCCCCTCTGTACCATTAATTAGTGAGAACTCGTCACAGACAGAAAATCCACCCTAGAGCTTCATGGGACCGCGACGGACCCTCACTATGGTAAATCGTCAATGTAAGGGTTCATCCCTTGGCCCAGGTGGGCCACAACCATGCCCCCATACAAAACCCCGCCATTCACTCCTATTATGCACTTTTATTCTCGCCTCTGCCAAACTCACATTTCTCTCCTTCAGACATTCGTTCACCGACTCAATCCACTTTCTCTTCGGTCTCCCAGCCGGTCGGTTCCCAACACACTAGCCACTATACATCTGCTTAACCAACCGACTATCATTCATCCTTTCCACATGACCAAACCATTCAACATACTTTCATTTATTCTCTATTTACCCCCTTTCTTTCACACCCACACAACTCCATAATGCCGTTCATTCCTCATTTTATCAATTTTCTTACACCTAACACGCTCCTTAAGATTGGTCCATCTGAACACATTGAACTTTAGATCTATACTCTTATTCCAGACCATAGTCTCACTACTATACAATAACACAGGCAACAACATACCCTCATGTAAGACCCTAGCGCACTCAAGACTTAGTCCCTTTACATTCACCAACGATTTAATTGCACCAGCAACCTTCCTGCCATTCACAACTTTCCTACTACACTCTGCATCACTCCTTTCCCTTCATCCAACACATACCCTAAATATTTAAATTCAGACACTTTTTCCAGCTGCTCACCATCTGACATAACTTCACACTGAGGACTGTCCTCACTCACAACCATAACCTTACTCTTATCTACGTTTCTCTTACTTTCAAACCCCTCCTTTTACACACCTGCCAAATCTCCTACCAATCCTCTTCCAAAACTCTCTTCAGATTCACCACACAAAACCAAATCATGCGCAGATAATAGGTAGGGCACTCTCCATTCACCTCCATTCTCCATCATTCTAACACCATTTCCTGCCACCCCCATCTCTAATTCTTTCATAACCCTATCTATATACAAATTGAATAACCAAGGAGATTTAACACATCCCTTCCTTACTCCGCTATTAATATTAAACGAATCATTTTTGATACCATTTTTTCTTACACACGCTTCACTATCGTCATACATACTTTTGATTCCATTCAGAGCCTACCACCAACACCATATATCACTAACACCTGCCATAGAGCTTCCTTATTAATCCTATCATACGCCTGTTGCAAATCCATAAAACCTAAATACAATTTATTCTGTTCCTCATTTTCTTAATCATTTTTTCAATGTAAAGATTTGATCCACACATCCTCTACCACTCCTAAACGCACCTTGTTCTTCACCATCAGTCTTTCGGTCACTCGATGCACTCTTTTGGCCAAAATAATAGCATACATCTTCCCTACAACACTCAATAAACTTATTCTCCTATAATTCCTACAGTTTCCCTTATCTCCCTTACCCTTATATTAGGCTACTATTACTGCTCTCCTCCGATCATTCGGAACTATACCCTCTATAATCGCTTTGTTACACAACTTCCAAATTCAATCAATCACCATCTCGCCTTGGTTCTTGATCATTTCACCAATAATTTCATCTATACCTACATATTTACCATTCTTCAACTTTCTCACTCTTCCCATTACCTCCTTACTTATTACCCCATCCCCAAAATACCTATTCCTTCTTGCATCATCAAACCCACACACATTCACTGTACCCTCTTCATTACTGCCAATGTTATGCAGATTTTCGAAGTGTTCCCTCGGCACTCTCCTCACATCCATTTCATCAGTTACGAAAGCACCATCACTATTCATTATTCTAAGCAGATTCCCCTTATTCTCATTCTTAACCTTTGGCGCTTTCTTCCAGAAGAGCTTCCTGTTTCCTTGTATATATATATATTCTATATATATATATATATATTATATATATATATATATATATATATATATATTATTATTATATTATATTATTTTTATTTTTATATTTTTATATATATATTGTTTTATATATATATATATATATATATATATATATATATATATATATATATATATATATATATATATATATATATATATATATATATATATATATATATATAATTACTTTAAATTTTCCAGTAGCAATTTACATTTATAAAACCAAATTGGTACTTATTAATAGTAAGATTTTTTGTGCATTATTTTTTATGAAACCATTGTTTGAAAGCGGCCAAAGGCCTAGTCGCCACCCACATTAACATTCCAAAGTAAATTTAATCTTGCTTTGACTTGCTTTGACCTTTGATAGGTAAATATAGTGTTTTGTTTTTCAAGACCTCTGAAGAAAAAGGCCAGCTGCCAACATTATACCTAGTGGAAATGTTAAAAACAAGGTCAAAGAAAGGTACGAATTGTGCTTGTAAAGAAGAATTTATTCTGGGGAAGATTGTGTTGAGGGGATAGAGTAATTGAGTCTTTGAGTCATTGGAAACGACCATGTTTCTCTGTTCCAATTACCTCTTAACATCAACCATTTTCTCTTTAAAATGAAAAGTATATTGCAGGGTGTAGTCATCTCTATGTGATTGAGTTGATGACGAAATAACAGACAGATCATTACAGAACAGTTGAAAGATGGTAGGGGATAGAATAGAACCCAGAGAAGCGCCACCACTATTAGTATATTTAAGGTATAAACAGTGACCACCGTCAACAACTGCAGTAGAGTGATCGGGAAAGAAGTCGTAGAATAGATTACATACCAAAAGAGGAATATTAATGAATTGAAGCATAGTACCTGACTGAATTAAAAGTTTTTGATATGTCTAATGCAACAATAAAAAAAAAATAAAAAAACTAATATATAAAATAGTGAAGAGCAGAAAACCAAAAATCGGAAAGAAAGGTGAAAGAGACCATCATTAGAGAGCACCTTGCAGGGTCATACTGAAGGTCTTGGAGAAGATTGAAGGAATTAAGATCGTCCGGTGTAGTACATACAAAAATTATGAAAATTACAGATATTAGGACAATAGGATGATAATTATAATTAATTAGAAAGTTGAGAGGAGGTTCAATATATATATATATATATATATATATATATATATATATATATATATATATATATATATATATATATATATATATATATATATATATATATATATATATATATATATATATATATATATATATATATATATATATATATATATATATATATATATTTTAAAAATTATTTTAAAGCTTAAAATGCACAAGTTTATGAGCTCTTATCGAGAGCTCATCTTTCAGGTGCTAGATTAAAACTGAAGAAAATACAAATTAAAAAAGAAACAGCAAAGTTAGCAAAACGGCCTCAAACTGGCAACCTCAACAAGTAGTTAAAATATGAATTCCGTTTTAAATTTTTATTAGTTAAAACATCAATGGTATTGAAACCAGTATTAATATTAAAATTATTTGTATTAGCTATTAAAAAAACTTTAACCGAGTTTTTTTAATTTCAAGAGTTAATATTGGTTTTAATAATAAAGATTTGTTTACATCAATATTGTGGTTCTTATTTATTCTGTGCTTACGCAATGCATGAGTCAGAACTCATATCACCGGTCTGTAAACTATATTTATGCTGGTTAATTCTTCGTTTAAAATTCACAGTTTCACGGATGTAAGGCTCTTCACAATCAGAACAAGGAATCTTATATACTCCAGTTTCCAATGATGCAACTGGCCTTGATGGCTTCAGCATTCTCTTCAGAGTATAAGAAACCATTGGTTTAAATTAACCTCCTCAAAATATGATTTCACTTAACTGTATGCTTATCTTGAATTGATAATGCAATTTCAATATCAAAAGGTTTATTTTGTTCATTAAAGTAATATATCTTTTTGCTTGTATGCCGACTCATGCGAGAGGACGCTGGTTCAATCCTCCACTTAGCAGTCTGAGTTTTATCTTCCTGGGGGCAAGAATTAAAACTCGGCTGCGAATACGTAGGTGGCGACAGGCTTGGGATAGCTGGCCTTAAAGTTCGATTTCCTGTAGTCCCCCGTGTTACCCTCTTAGAAGGGGATAAAGCACGTTAAAAGGAATTTTTTACTTTTTTCCATAAATGGTGCAGAATACGAAAGATTCTTGAAAACTTTCTTAATAGAATTAATTTTATTATCTAATAATTGAGGACCGCACAGCCTATATGCACGTAGAAATTGTACCATTAAAGATAAATTTAAGATAAATTAAATAACTGTCCCATCAATAAAATTCACTTTAGAAGAATCTGTAAATGAGAAGCTCCCCTTTCTAGACATCTTAATCATTAATTCTAGAAACAATTAACCACTTTTTAAAATTTATAGAAAGAAAACATGTCGATTCATATGTGCGTTGGTATTTATCACACTGAACAAACCAAAAGTGGAGTTTTGATGGGACAATTTCTACGTGCCTATAGGCTGTGTATTCCTCAGTTTTTAGATGATAAAATTAATTTTATTAAAGTTTTCAAGAATCTTAAGTATTTACCACCATTTATAGAAAAAGTAAACATGCAAGCAAAAAGAAATATTACCTCAATCGAACAAAGTAAATCTTTTGACATTGAAAATACATTATTAATCCCAACGCAAGCATATTATAGTTCGATGAAATTATATTTTGAGGAGGTTAATTTAAAACCAATGGTTTCTTGTACTCTAAAGAATGCTGAAGCCACTAAAGCCAGTTGTATCATTGGATGCTGGAGTATAAAAGAAGATTACTTGTTCTGATTGTGAAGAGGTTAATAACGGTGAAATGGAGGATTTTAAATGAAGAGTGTACCAGCATAAATATATATAGTTGAAGGACGTGTGACAGAAATTCCACATTACACATGCACAGAATAAATAAGAAATTAAAACCAATATTAAATCATGAAATTACAAAACTCGGTGAAAGTTTTTTAATTACTAATACAAATATTTTTAATATTAATACTGATTCCAAATACTATTGGTGTTTTACTAATAAATTTTTAAAACGGAACCCATATTTTATCGACTTGTTGAGGTTGCCAGCTTGAGGACTTGTTGCTAACTTTGTTGTTTCTTTATATATTGTATTTTATTTGATTCCACATATGGCTGCCACTTAAAAATCTTAAAGAAATTGGATTTGCTCATTTTAACTTTTAATAATTGCGTAGTATAAAATATTAACATTTTGTTTGTACCACAAAACAGTTAGCACCTGTCGCTAATGATTTTTTGACCTAAAGTATTTTTGTACATAATCATGTTTTCATTCTAAATTTTATCCAATAATAATTTTGATTATTTTCTTTTATGCTACATTATTCATAGGAAAAAAAGGTAAAGATTTTATATATATATATATATATATATATATATATATATATATATATATATATATATATATATATATATATATATATATATATATATATATATATATATATATATATATATATATATATATATATATATATATATATATATATATATATATTATACACATACTCGCAGTGATGAAATTACCTCCCATTTTGCATATGGTTTGTATTCCAGTGCCCAATGGTTCGCCTTTCTCTTTTTCGTTCATATACACACTCATCCTGCAGACAACATCTTACAGACACCACCTTTATCCACATATCATATACACATACTTATATCCACACCCCTCTTCTAGACAACATCTTACAGATATCCCTATCCCTTAAATCCCTATGTATGGGAGAGAAAGAATTGCCCACATCTTATGTCCTGCGTGTCGTAGAAGGCGACTAAGGGACGGTGGGAGTTGGATTGGCTGCCCACTCCCACTTATCTTTTGCCAGGAATGCTAATGCATGCCTCGGAGGTCATGATTGCCGTAAGCGGCCTTCTATCTTACGGCGAAGATGTATGAGTCATATGGGTACATGGAATGTCAGATGAATAAATGTTGAGGAGAAGAGGAGAGAGGTGATGGATGTCTTTAGAAGGGGCAAATTTGATTTGCTCTCTGTGACTGAAACAAAGATGAAAGGAAACGGTAAAAATGAGTGGTGTGATGTGAACTGTGTTTGTGCTGGAGTGGAAAGGAATGAGAGGAGGAGAGAAGGAGTTGCAATTCTGTTGAGTGGCTTGTGGTATAGAGCTATGGTGGATTTTGTGTGTGAGAGTACTATAATTCTAATGGTTAAATTTAAGTTTGAAAAGGCCAAGGTGTGTGTGGTTGTGACATATGGTCCATGTGAGGGTAATGTTGAATAGAGTGCGATTTTGTGGGATAATCTGAATGATATTTTGGATGGGGTGAGTAGGAGCTTCAGATTGATTGTGTTGGGTGGCCTAAATGGTTGGATAGGTGATCAAAAAAGGGATGGTATAAGACAGGTGGCCTTGGGGTGTCGGGAGAAAATGAGAATGGTAGGAAGATGATTGATTTCTATGAGGAGAGAGGTATGTGTGTAAGTAATACTTTCTTTAAAGACAAGAGTATTCATAAGTATACTAGAGTTGGTGTAGGTAGAGATGGTATCGAAGTGAAAAGTATGATTGATTTTGTGTTTGTGAAGATGTTGAAGTTATGTGCTGGATGTCAAATCAGTGATAGGGTTAGGAATGGGATTATTGGATCATTAGTTTTATTTAAAATAAAGTTAGTGGGGGCTTGGATGGAGAGGAAGTGGGTAGAATTAAGAGTGGGAAGTTAAGTGAACAAGGTAATAAGGAAAAGTATTTAGGAGCGCTTGCAAGTAAATCAGTTGAATGTGAACAAGTTGAAACTGAACAAATCTAGAATCAAATGAAGGAAGCGGTTGTTAGTAGTACAAAAGAAGTATGTGGATGTGCTAAAGTACGAAGTAAGAATGTTAACAGTGAGTGGTGGAATGAAGAGGTGATTCAAGCGGTTAAAAGTAAAAAAGAAGCGTGGTTGATTGTACTAAAAGCCAATGATGTGATTTCAAAAGAAAGGTGTTTGGAATTATATAAGGAGGAGAAAAGAAATACTAAAGAGATGCATACGTAGGAGGAAAAAAATAGGTAAATGAGCAGTTTGGAAGGAGGATGAATGGGGACTTACAAGGGAATAGGAAGCTCTTCTGGAAGGAACCGCAAAAGGTTAATTAACATTGGAACATTAGACTAAACATTAGAGATAAAATGTCAGGGAAATCTATTATGAGATGTTTTGTGTTGTCGATGGTTGGGGAAAGGCATCTTTAATAGTTGGAGGAAGGATCTCGAAAATAATTAAGTTTGTATTCCTGAAGGGGGGGGAATGCCCAGACCGGAGCCGAGATAGCATTACCCGTGTTTGGCGCTCCAAAGTTTGTTCACTATTGGAGAGTTCTGGTGGACTTGCTTGGAGTACGATATTATTTGGGTCAGTTATATATATACGTATAGCAGGATATATATATATATATATATATATATATATATATATATATATATATATATATATATAATATATATATATATATATATATATATATATATATATATATATATATATATATATATATATATATATAATTTGGATAAGATTACTCCTTGAGTGATTCTTCACTTACCAGGATTAGATCCTGGGCCCTCGCAGACGGTATGCCAAGCGTGTTACCATTTGACCAACGATGAGCTATAAAGATACGTGACAAACCTAGGAAAGAGTGCTCTTTCAATAGGAATAAGGACCGCCTGTCGGGTGGTGGTGTAGGCAGATTGTTGTATCAAGTTAGAATAGTATTTTGCTGGTGTAGGTTTTTTATTTCTAAGTGTAGGAGGTTGTTGCAGTGTTTGATGTAAGGGGTGATCTGTTGATAGTAATCTGCTATAGAATTGACATCCTACCATGTCGAGATAGGCCTTTAATGGTAGGATTTTTGTTTCAGTTTGAAGGTGAGATGTGGAGGCAGCCAGTTATTATCCTAAGGGCTTTATTTTGAACTACTTCGAGCTTCTTAATGTTAATCTCTGATACTGTGGGAGCCCAGGCGCGGGATGCGTAGTTTAAAAAGGGGGCGAAGATATTGTCTGTATTCTATTGAGTTCGTTTCTTTATATTGTCCAAAGTTTAAAGCGTTTAATTTATTTGTGGCTTTGGATGTGATGTTGTTTATGTGGGGGGGGGGGGGCAATGCCATATATGGATCGAATGTCAATCGTAAGATGGTTGGTTGTCTATTAAAAGGGAGTTTATTATTTAATGGATTGTTGGATGTTTATGATTCTCTCTTATACGATGTGAATAATGTAATTGAGGATTTTTGGGGTGAGGCTGACATTCTATTATCTGTCATCCACTATTCCAGTTTTCTTGTATAATGTTGAAGTTCTATGCTTACTGTATTTATGGACGGGTGTCGAGCTGTAATGGTTAGATCATCGGCATAGCTATTCATTTTTATATAAGGGGAGGCGGGGGTTGGGATATCGTGCACAAAAAAGATTAAAGAGTGAATTTAAGAGGATAGCTCCTTGGGGGACACCATTATACAGTTTGTATATACGGAAGGAGTGTCGTCCTTGTTTAACTTCAGCTGCACGTACAGATATGAAGTTTGCTACTATTTTTTTTTCTTTTGTCTTTAATGGGGATGTTAGTATTAAATATTTTATTTAAGATATGATGGACTGTACCGAATGCCTTGTTAATGTCTATTGCAATTAGAATGGTGCGAGAGGGGAGAGAGTTTGGGTAAAGTCATTCAGAATATGGGCCATATGCTGTGTTATATCAGTTAGGAGAATGGTTGTGGAATATTTTTTTCTAAATCCATGTGTACTAGATAGAGAAATATAAGTTAGGATTCTATTGAGTATTAATTTTTCCAGTACTTTGGCTATTGTGGTGAACAGTGAAATTGTTCTGTAAGAAGCGGGGTTTTTGGGTAGTTTACTTGCCTTTAGTTTAGGAATTATGTGGGCGTGTTTCCAGAAGGGCAGGGAGAGTTAGTTTGCCATGCTGTGTAAAATAATTTTGTGAGGGCTTCTATAGCCTTGGTTCCTAAGTGTTTGAGGTGTATATTCGATATTTGGTCTGGGTCTATAGCTTGTGATTTTTTAATTTTTTAATTAAGTTGAGTCATTTTAAGTCGTTTAATTATTTGTCTGTTAGAGGGGATTGTGGGTTTATGGTTAATTTTTGAATAGTGTGACATGAGGAAATTGCATTGTTTTTTTGGACTAGGAATTTTGTTGTTTTGTTTGCAGGTTGCTTCGTGTGTGGGAGGGGTTGGGTATGTGATGCAAGGATTTTTCTTATTGTGCGGAAAAGTTGCGCCGTTTTTGTATTGTAATATATATTTTGGATGTATTGTTTCCAGATCTCACTTTGATTTGAATGGATTAATGTATTTATTGTTAAGGTCTCTGATATGATTTGGTTGAGCTGTGTTTGGTTGTCTATTTTTACCTGAGGGTGCTTCTTTGTTTTATTAGAGTTTCAATTTCAGGTGAAAAATTATGGTTAAATTGTTTACGGTAACCTGGTGGGATGCATTTTTGGAAGCCTTGAAAACTGTTTTATTAAAATGTTGTATAGCTTGATTGAGTGAGGTGAAATTTGCTACTTGGAATGTTTTCAAATACTGTTCAATGCTATCATTATATGCTTGCCAATTTGCCCTTTTGTAGTTAGTATACGTTTTTTTTATTGTTTTTTTTTTTTAAATGAATTGTAATTTGGGTGTTTGTTTTGAATTGCGGGAGGGAGCTTGAAAGGTCTGACATGTAATAGTGACATGAATTTGAGGAGAGCAGAAAGTGATTCTGGGGAATGTCGGATTTTGATTGTGTTGAAGTTGTCTTATTGTAGGTTATATAGTACTATAGTTGTTAATTATATATATATATATATATATATATATATATATATATATATATATATATATATATATATATATATATATATATATATATATATATATATATATATATATATAATAGTAGTATATATAATATATAGTATATTATATATATATATATATATATATATATATATATATATATATATATATATATATATATATATATATATATATATATATATATATATATATATATATATATATATATATATATATATATTATATATATATATATATATATATATATATATATATATATAATAGTAGTAGCAACACTTTTATATACCACATACTTCCAAAAATACCGTTACAAACAAATAGTGGTGTCGAGTAAAAAGAAATAAGCAGTTTAATTTAATATCTATACGATATAATTTACAACCATTAATGCAAGAAATACAAGTCATTCAAAATGACGTCCTTTTGTCCTAACACATGCCTCAAGTTCTGTTGGTTCTGTCCTTTATTGCAGCACGCATGATCAGCATCGGAAAGTTCTTCATCGCACCCATTAGACATCGCTTTAAAGAACCAGTATTTGGATGTCGGTTTGAGCAGACCATACGATCTAAACTGCCCATAATTTGTATTCCAAAGGATTAAGATCGGGGCTGCCGGATGGCCAAATCGTTAACCGTCAGAAAATGGGGAACGTTGTCCCTAAGCCAAGCTCGAGTAGACCTTTATATGATGGTTCTGAATCATGTTGGAAGGTCCATGGTTCATTTTGGAAGTCTGACCTAGTGGTTTTGCCAAGCCTTTCAGATCGGTTCGGTGGTACACGGCTCCGGAGGTTTTCACACTTTTCTTTTTTATACAAAAACAGATGTCTGTGACCCCATCTTAACTCGCTTCCAACCAAGTCATCATAGAAGGATGATTTTTGGTCACGTGATACGAGTTCTGTTGGTTCCTAAGATGACGTAGCACACACCCTAACGTTTTCTTATCAAAGCGTTCTTTCACGGTGAAGAGAATATTTAAGTGGTGATCATGAGGGTACTCAGCCAACAGGTGTTTAGACTTTAATCACTCACATTTCTTTAGGGCATTCATGAGCAAATGTCCCACTGTGGGCAACGCCGACCTTCACGGATGGTCGATTGTGTCGGGACTATCGTTTTACCCGGTGTTGATTGTCAGTTTGTTAGTGCTTCCCTGATCCTCTTCCTAAACCTCGACGAATCTTACGTTGTGTACTCGGATTCCCGCAACATCCTACAGTCCTTAAAGTTCTTTCGTCCTAAGGACCATCTAGTGTGTTGGTACAAAGATTTTTGTACCGGCCAGTTGTCCAAAAGAAATGCGTCACCTTCTGTTGGACTTCATCACATGTGGGTGTTTTGCCGGTAACGAGGCTTACGATTGCAAGGCCTGGATGGCTTCTTTCTGCTCCGCAAACACTTCCCCACTTCTGTTTGTAATAACTTCCTTCCTGAGATCAACAATACCCTCTCAATTTAACAGGGTTTCCGAACTGTTTGGCAAGATTGTTAGATTCTTGACCACCAGTGTCTATAGCTCAGTTTAGGGAAGCATCACATGGGCGATATTTTCTCCGGCAAGAGGCACAGCTGTTCTCAGGAGGTAACCACTTGCTCTCCTCCGTATATGCCACACCATTCTGGTACAATTCTTTGTTTTTTTTATTTGATATATCAAAGTTAAATAACACAGTAAATAATATACTGTACATCTTCCATAGATGGTTGAGAGTGAGAAGAAAAGTAAAAATAAGTAAAATGCAAAATAGTTTTTCCAAAACGATTTCATTCAAAATTGATTATAAATATTATCATTAAACTTCTCTCTTCTTTCTGATTTCATTTGGTATATAATGTGTTGAGTTTAGCTTGAATTGGAAGAAAATTATGAGGTTTCAAAGAAAAAAGGGAGTAAAAGTTCCACAAAATTGGGATCTCGGAACTTGAAAATATAAATTTTATAATTTTATTATTTTCACTATGGAGTTTGGAGCACTGATAACCCAATACACCAATATTGTTTTTGAATGTTTGATATTTAGAAAATATTGTTTGATGTAATACTTTCACTCTGCAATAATAATAATAATAATAATAATAATAATAATAATAATAATAATAATAATAATAATAATAATAATAATAATAATAATAATAATAATTATTATTATTATTATTATTATTATTATTTTTTATTATTATTATTATATTATATTATTATTATTATTATTATTATTATTATTATTATTATTATTTTATTATTATTAGAAAGTTATCTAATGGAAGGGAAACTTTGAATGGTGCGCAAGGAAATCAAATATTCTATCTCCAATAGAATTTTTGTGTTATTTATTGTAAGTAAATTTCAATGGTAAAGAGGAAGCAGAAATTATTTGTAAATAGAGTGTTGTTGGATTGTACTTTGATGGCGTTTAAAACAAGCTCTTTATTTAGTGGGGGTTAAGGTATATCGTTTTCGCTTGTTTTAAGTTTTGCTTTAATATTGTTTTTTTGAGTTTTGTTTTTCCCCTTTTTCTTTATTACCCGAGAGTTTGTTTTTTAGTTTTTAACGAACCAAATAAGTGCGATAATTTGTAGGCTACTTACTTAAAATTATTTTGAGGGTCGTAATGCCAAAATGTTTGAGTAGTGTAATTTTGTTTTTTTCTTACACATTTTTACAGTTTATTATTAATAGATTACTTTTACCTTTATATATATATATAATATATATATATATATATATATATATATATTATATATATATATATATATATATTATATATATATAGTATATATATATATTATATTATATACATCTATATCTGTAATATATATGCATAGAAGGAAGGTGAAGAAAGAATGTAAGAATATATATTAAAAATTAATAATTTGTAGTTTGAATTTTCCTTCCTTAATTTTGAAAGTTATTATGCAAATATTTTTGTGAAATAAAATTTGCCATTTTTAGTATAATTTGCTGAACTCTTAGCCACATTGGATTTTTTAAAGATTTCTTTATTTACAGGATCTCAGAATTCAATTGATAAAAGTATTGACGAAGTTAGTAGCTTGGGAGGCGGAGTGGGCGGTTCACGAGTTTCCTTAGCAAACACTTCCTTAACATCTACAGCAGACCTCTCAACCTGGTCATCATCTAGGAGATTCGATGCAGATGACGATTCAATAAAATCTGGTAGGTCTCTTGTGTCTGGTGACACGAAGTCTGTCCAGTCAGTTCGGTCTCCACGTTCTCCGACTGAATACAAATTTCAACACCGAACAACAACGACATTTTCTCCTGCTCATTCACCAAAGAAAAATCCGAAGAGATTCGCCAACAATACGTCTACGTTTTCAGACCGTCGGTCCATTAGATCTACTCACAGTGAAGAAGGTCATGAACAGAACGGTTTCGCTGCAAGTCCTTGTCATAGTCCTCAATTTTCTCGGACTTCACGACCTTCTCGACTTTCAGTAAGCCAAACAACTCTTCGAGAAGGCGATTGTCTTGTTTCAGAACCTGCCACACCTAAAGCTTCTGATACGCCAGACACGGTTCGAATATTCGTCCCTTATTCGCTTGAAGTAGATTCGGGTGATGATGTTACGACGCTTGTCCCTCCCCTCCAATCTATGTGTTCTTCCTACACTCCTTCTTACAATGGAGAAGTTAACTTTGTATCGCCTTCTTCCTCTGACCCAAATAAAATCAAAATACAAGTAGACGCTGATTCAGCATTTTCTTCAAATCCTCCTTCACCAATTTCAGATGAAGTTGCTCATCATCATCAGTCAAAAAAGGGAGAAATCAAAGCAACTTCCAAAACCAATGAAACAACATTCTGTGATCCAAATCTGTCGGACGGAAATTGGGCAGACATTTCTTTGGAAAATCCAGATTGAAATTACAATTAGTATAAAGCATAATACTGAAGGAAGGAGAGAAATTAAAAAAAAAGCAGAATTAAGGTTGTGGACCAGTTATTTTTTGAAATCAAAAACATTCCATTATCATCATTCCAATATTATATATATATATATATATATAGTATAATATTATATATATATTATATATAATACTACTATATATATATATATATCATATATATATCATACTATATATAATATATATATATAATATATATATAGATAATAATATATATATATATATATCTGTAGAACTTTCAAGTGTACTTATTATAATCACGCCACACAAGTACAAAATGGTAGTATAATATTTTTGTAGGTATGCCAGACTAGTCTTCCCATTAATATTGAGCGCAAACATGAGTTAATTTAGAAACAATTCTTTGGTGTATACTATATATATTATATATATATTATATAATATATAATATAAAGAACCTATATATATATTATATATATATATATATAATATATACTATATAATACTTATATATATATAATTATATATAATATATATATATATATATAATACTTAAATTATAATTATTATTCTTTATTCTTTACAAATTATTCAGGCATGTTGGGAACATGTTTGAATTTTTTATCTTAAAAGAATTTTTATTAATCAATTTGAATCTTTGTTACTTCAAGTGAGATACACAAGCCCTTAACATTTTAATATTTAACAATATTCTACATAAGAGTTATATTTTTCTG
>JABUQX010068685.1:0-17500 GCA_015478945.1 Trachelipus rathkii | reverse complement strand
TTATATATATATATTTATATATATATATATATAATTATATATATATAGATATATATATATATATATATATATATATATAATATAAATATATATATATAATATATATATTTTATAATTGGGAAAAAATTCACGCAACCTGAATCCTCTAAGTAGCTAAAAGCTTTATTCATGTTGAGATTAATTACCAGTCTTCAAACTTGAAATTCTTATATTTCGTTCCAGAATTATGCTAAATATTCTCTAACATGCCAACAACGTTTCTCTTACATGTTAAACATCTTTGAGTCTTTTGGTTTCTTACTCCCTTCTCTCTCTTTCTTCTGGAATTATCTTCAGATGCCCTATGATTACCCCAGAAAGGGTATGCATCGGAACAAAATAGGTAAAAGTAGAACAAGAATAGAGTGGAAAGAAAAAACCCCCCCCCCCCAATTCCCCCACAGAACCCTTAAATGAGAGACCGTCACGCCCAAAAATTTCTCAGAAGCTTCACAATAACGACAGCATCCACTATATGGTAATCCGTTCATGTTAGGGTTAATCCCCCTGGGGCAAGGCCCACATCCATGCTACTCTCGACTAACCCAACAAGAAACCATCAGATATCCGTGTTTTCTAACATATATAGCGAGCGCGAGACTCTTTCTTATATCGCCAACTCCGAAATCTAGATCCCATTGCACCACAGCCACCTTCAACATCCCCAGCTCAAACTTTCCTGCTATGCCTACAGTACCTGTTCAATTTTCATCCAACATAGAGACTAAAAATTTAAACTCGGAAATCCATGTTACCAGCATCCAACATGATTTCACATCGCAGACTCTCCCAACCTACCACCATCACCATCGAGCGGGGAGTTCGGTAGTTTTGAAGAGTGGGAGTCGGAGTCGGCAATTTTGAAAAGGGTGGAGTCGTGAGTTTGGTTAATTTTGAAAGGAGTCGGAGTCGGAGTCAAAGTCGGTAATTTTCAAAAGGGTGGAGTCGTTGTCGTTCCAGAGGGTCGGAGTTGGAGTCGGTAATTTTGGAAAGGGTGGAGTCGGAGTCGGAAATTTTTGAAGCCGACTCCACAACCCTGCCTACCACCACCATCTTACTCTTGCCTACATTAACTTTCAAATCCATCATTTTACACACCCTGCCAAAACCCTTCTATCAATCCTCTCAAACTTTCTTCAGATTCACCATACAAAACCAAATCATCTGCGTACAATAAGTAGGGCCCCTACAGCTTTCCATTCTCATAACACCCTCCTCTACCTTTAAATCTTTCATCACCCCATAAATATACAATACTCATGGAGACAAAACACATCCCTGTCTCACTCCACTATTAATATTAAACCATTCACACTCTGCTCCATTTATTCTTGCACACACTTCACTATCAATATACCTTTGATTCATTCAGAAGCCTAACACCTACCACGTCACAGAGCTTCCCTATCAATCCTGTCATATGCCAGTTGCAAATACATAAAACCTAAATACAGTTTGTTGTTCTCTCCCATTTGCTGCATTGCGAAGATTTGATGTACACATCCTCTACCACTTCTAAAAATGCACCTTGTTTATTAACAATCAGCCCCTCAATCACTCGACGCACTGTTTCAACCAAATTACCAGCATATATCTGTCTTCCCTCCAACACGCAATAAACTAATTCCCCTATAGTTTCTACTGTTCTCCTTATATATGGGTACTATCACTACTCCTTCCACAAATATTTTGTTACACAACTTCCATATCCAATCAATAATCATTTCACTAGTAATTTCAATTATAATTGCTGATTTAACATTCTTCAACTTTCACTGCACCTATAATAATCCTTCCCAAAAATGCCTACTTCTTCTTACACTATCAAACCCACACATATTCACTATCACCTCTTCATTACTGCCATTCAGATTTTCAAACCGTTCCTTCTACACTCTCCTTACGTTCATTTCGTCAGTCACGAAAGCAACACTAGTAACACTGTTCATTATTCTATGAATATTCCCCTTACTCTCTTTCTTTACCTTTCCACTTAGTTTCAGAACCGCTTCTTATTCCCTTCTAAGTCTTCTTTAATCCTCCTTCCAAACTATTCATTTAGGTTTTTTTTTCTCAAGCATGCAAATTTTACCCTTCTTTCTTCTTCAGTATACCCTACCATTCACCTTTCTTTCAAAATCTCATCATTTGCTTATAGTTCATTCAACCACGACTAACTTTTTACAGCTTGCCTCATCTCTTCATTCCACCATTCACTATAGACATTCTAGATACCCCTAACTGTAGAAACTGTAGAGGATCCCACAGTGCTTCTTCCTTCAAATGCCCGTCTTACCTGTTTGAACAGGAGGTTCTGGAGTTATGTACCATACATAAATTGAGCAGGAGAGATGCTATACGCCAGCTAAATGAAAAATATCAGACAAATCAAGAGCAATCTTACGCCACAATTACAGCTGCCCCCACGCCTTAATCCGCCAACACACCCCATCCTAACAGAACTCCTCTCCTAAATGCAAATGAAACTCAGTCAGTTACTGCAACCTGTCTGCCTGTATTGCCCACACAACCAACTCCTCAAATAGTACAAAAGCAGCCCTTGATTCAATCTCCCGTCAAAAAAAGCCATCAACAACCTTATCCCGAGTACTAGCTCTCAACAAACAGCAATGAAACTAAGCTAGTTTCATCCAGCACAAAAATTTTGGGAAAACATTCCTGCCAGACACACTGTTCCATACCTTACCAAATAGGTTCACAAACTTATGCAAGAGGACTCTCTTTGTCCCTTAATTTTTCTCCTACTATTTACTCAAATTCCTGAAAAAGATGTTTCTAAACACAACAAAAGAATAGTCGCCAGGCTAAAGATTTTCCGTTAAAATACAGAGCATCCAAATTTTAAACAACCAAGTAACACAAAACACAAAACAGTTGAAACATCAAGAAATTATCTCGCCATAAATCAGTTTTAATAGAGAAAAGCAATGCTTCAAACAGAATTTTAAGGTACTCACATTATTTGAAATTTAGGAGAGGAGTTCTGGAAGTCTGCAAGATAATTCTAGCTCTTCTGGAATCTTCCTATAAACTCTTTCTTCTGAATTTCTACCTCAGCATTCTTCAAGGGATTCTACACCCTAGGCAGATGAAATGGATAACAGGCCCCAAATTGAGCTTGATGTGATGACCCATTCCTTCTAATGCTTCCTGCACTTCCGAGAAAGGTGGATGGAAAACTGTTCAACGGTAAACGTCTCAAACGCTCTTAGCGTTCTTGAGTCTGTTGGAGACCTGAAAAGAGACAGAGGTCCCCCATTTTTTCCAATCAAATTGTCCAATCTCTCAAAAACCACTCGCATGATGAATACTGGCAAAATCTCCAGTATCAGACCTTGTCAACCCATCGAATCCTATATTGGAACTCAATATCGTAACCCCAACACTTCTCAAAAAGGATAACACTTTTTCCTTCGACACCCTTCCGGTGACACCTTCCTTCCCCATTTCCATGGAAACCTTTATATCCTTCCCACATTTCTGAATCTGCTTGCTTAGCAGACACAGATACCGCTCTTATTAATAAAGATGAGCATTTTGGTTGCTCTTCCATTGACCATCAAACCCACATAATAAGTTGGACTTAGTTGAAATCAACTTATCTCGCATTCATCGCAAAGCCTCTCTTCCCAAAAGCGGTCATACAACCTAAAATCTCATGTTGTATGACTAACATATACATTTGAGAGCGCTACAGGATATGGTTGGCCACCTCCTCGCCAGAGATTCCGTCCTCCTATCTCCCGTCTCCATCTTGCCGAACCAACCGATCCAACACTCCCCCTTAGTCACATAAAGGACTATTGTCTCTAAATAGGACCACCTCAGTCATAATATTTATAACAACTCAGCATACTACTTCCTTCAATGGAGTTGTCGTGGCTACCACCAAAGTGTATATGTTTACAGGAACTTCGACTATGTCATCGTGACTTCTTTCAACCGTCCGAATATAGATTGCTGTTAAACCTCTATAGAAAGACGGTGGACAATCGATAGGCGGGAGTGGTTGCAGATATACTTATTCACAAAATCTATCCCTTATTCTCCAATCCCTCTTAAACTAAAAACTTCATGCAGTGGCAGCACGAATTCAACTTGTCCACCGACCTTACTATCTGCTCGATCTACTTGGTTCCGAGTAGTGAATTTACTAAGGTCGACTTAGCTGACTAAATTCTTTTTTTAAAAAGATAACACGGGTTTTAAACTAAGAGATTTCAACCTCCGTCACCCCTTATTGGGGCGACTCTGCACTTCGTCTAAGTCCAAGATTCCTAAACCCCTTTTCCTTGGGATGCCTTAACACAGGACTCCCTACATATAAACGTTTAAGATACACACTTCTTCTTGTATTGATATTTCATTTTGCCCCATTCCCTTATGGATCGCTCTGTATAACAGAATCTGGATAGAATCTTCTTTTCCATCTATTTGGACTACAGCTTTTGTAATCCCTCCATCCACAAAAGTGGGAAAGATGCGAAGTTGGCGGACAACCAAAGACCAATTTCCCTGACATACCTGTCATGTAAATTAATAGGAGAAATGGTTATTTCAGGCCGCCTTCTCCCAGCTCTGGAGAGCCGCCAGGCTTTTTAAACTTCCAGTTTGGTTTCCGCAAAAATCGTCCGACTACAGATCCTTTGTTAAAACTGGACCATGACATCCGGGAAGCTTCTCAACTGGTGGGATGGTTCCTGGTCTTTTTTTTTTTTTTTTTTATTTACCTGAAAAAAGCTTATGAGACAAAGTGGAGAACTTCAGTTCTTAAACTCCACTCGCTCGGGTTCCGTGGACAACTCCCCGTTTTCATTAAGTGCGTTCTGTCAAATAGATCCATCCAGGTTCTGTACTATTCTATTGTCACGCCACTATTACTCTCGATTGAAGGCGTCCACAGGAAAGTGCCCAAGTGTGTTACCATTTCTCTCGGATTTAATGATATCGCTACTTCTATCCAAGCGACGATCAATTTTTGTTATATATAGCCGATGCCAGCTGCCTTTTCTTGAACGGCACCTTCAACCAGCTATCGAGAATATTTCACAATGGGAGTAAACTTCCCATTCCACCCACCAAAACCTCAACAGTACTTTTTAAGAAAAAAAAAGGGAATCGAAAAACCTGCCAGCTTCTTCCCGCGAACCTAACCTTATATGGTTCGCCCATTCCTGTAACTTCACAGGTCAAATTTTTAACTCATTCTAGATGACCATTTAACATACGCACAGCATATTAAACTCCTGAAAACGACAAATTATCTCGCCTCAAAATCTTGGGTTGCTGATCGCAAGTCCCTTTACATCTCTATATTGCCCTAATCCGATCAAAGTTGGACTATGGCTATGCAGTATATGGTCAGGCCTCACAAACTCTACTATACCTGTTAGATCCCATCCAAAACGAGGCGATCCGTATCTCCACACAAGACTTCCGATCGTCGCCCCCCGCCAGCAATCCTTGAAGTTGAATCAAATACGATACCTCTCTCTCTCCTGGAAGGAGAATACATCATGTGCACAAGTTATCTTAGTTTTTAAATCCCAATACCATCTGCTCTGCGGGATATGCCTCAGAATAGTTATTACTGGCCATTTGAAAACAGTTTATAACATCAACTTTAACATCCCTTTCCAAAAGGTGTTGCCTTTCTCTTATGACGAAGGTTATCCGCCTTGGCTATTCCCACCTCCCACCATTTGCTTGGTCCTTACCGCTCTCTCCAAATCTAGCCACCTCGCTGCCAGGCATCATTCCTGTCCCATTCCGCAGATCATGGTGAATTTACTCCAGCGTTTACAGAGTTATAAAACGGGACAGTGTGGGTGCGTCTACAGTCTTTCCTGACTATCATTTCCTATGCCCTCCACCCCTCACGATTCGACTTTCTACTGCAGAATTAATGGCTATAATGATTGCCCTTTCTCAAATTCTATTCCTTAACCAAGACTACTCGTCATTTATTCAGATTCGCTCAACGCACTGCAGGAGCCTAGAACCCTATTCTAAAAACGCAATGGTATCTGCTCCACTCCCGTAAAAAAATCATACTATGTAGGACCTCCTCTCATGTAGGGGTAACTGGCAACGAAATCGGCAACAGAGGCCAAAATGGCCGCCGTCTTTTTGCTGTTCCAGGTACCTTCCGGATGCCATTCGACAAGGCTGCCTCCCACCAACTGACTATTATCCTGCTCTCGGTCTTATTGGCATGAGTGACGGACGAGTGAGTTATCAGCAGGAAACGAAACTTAATATAAAGGCGAGTGATCTTCCTCCCCACCGACGAAGGCGCTTACACGAGGTGATACTTGCACGCTTCCGCATTGGCCACACCAATATTACCCAAAGCCACAACATATCAAGAGACCCTCCTCCCATCTGCAAATTTTGCTGTTGCCATACCCCGCAATCTGTTCACCATTATCTTCGTTCAATGTGCCCAACTGGACCCCCATTTGCAGTCATTTTCCTACTTTATGGTCCATAACACGTTTATCTGCGTAATTTACATTAGTTAGTGAACTTCTGAGACGTACAACACCCCCTCCTTGAATGGAACTCCGC
The DNA here is from genome assembly GCA_015478945.1 of Trachelipus rathkii. Taxonomy (NCBI): domain Eukaryota; kingdom Metazoa; phylum Arthropoda; class Malacostraca; order Isopoda; family Trachelipodidae; genus Trachelipus; species Trachelipus rathkii. Next base: position 10,870 of record JABUQX010068685.1, on the reverse strand, counting down.
CTTTGAGTGATGGTGACATATATATTGAACGCCTCGGTGGCGCAGGAGGTTGAGTCACAGCCTCTCATACGAGAGAACGCTGGTTCAAATCTCCGCGTAGCAGTTGGAGTTTTATCTACCTGGGGGCAAGAATTAAAACTCAACTGCGAACACGTTGGTGGCGCTGGTTTGGGATAGCCGGCCTTAAAGTTCGATTTCCTGTGGTCCCCCGTGTTACCCCCTTGCATAGGGAATAAAAAGCACGTTAAAAAGGTAGTTTTTTTAATATATATATATAATATATATAATATTATATTACTATATATATATTTTACTTATATATATATATATATATATATATATATATATATATATTATAATACTATATATATATAATATATATATCTTGTATCTTTTGATATGAATTATTCTTTTTACAATATATTGATTTTATGTATATTTAAGACATATTTATAATGTAAGGAATATAATGTAAAAATTTATTACTTATTTTTGATTTAATGTAAGGATATACTTTTTTAGTTTCGTATTTTTTTTGACTGAGTATTCATTTCACCATTTAAAATTTCTTTTATGAGCCAGGAACCACCCATTGAGTTGATTATTCGACCCAGTGTGGCCACTTTGTGAGCAGTTCCATTCTGTATTATTATATTATATAATATATATAATATATATATATATATAATATAGTATATATATTATATAATATATATATTATTAATATATATATATAATATATATAATATATATATATATATATATTATATATATAAGGAATTTATAATATATATCTAAAAAATAAAACACAAAGCCAAACTTCATTTCCTTTAATGACCAGAAAATATTGTACTGAAGATAAAATACCAGAGAAAATTAGTGGAAACAATATGAAAAATCTTAACAAATGCCTTTGCAGATTTTGCAACACTTTAAAATGCGATTCACTCCCACTATTCACAGTATACAATTGTGTGTTTTAAGTTTCATATTTTAAAAATGCTGAAAAATCAAATTGCACTCCTATATAATACATTTAAATAATAAATTAATACAGGAAAAAAAAATATATATATATACTTATATATATATATAATATATATACAGTATATACTCAGTATATATATATAATTATTATATATTAATATAATATATATATATATATATTATATATATATATATATATATATATTATTTAAGAAAGAGTAACATTTTAATACTAAATCATTTTAGAGGTGACCCTCTTAGCCAGAGCTTATTTTCAGTTCTTCCATTTTTAATATACTTGTACTTTGTCAACAATCTCTTCAAGAAGTTAATATTTGCAATAGCTGCGAGAAAGCAAATTCCTAATAATGATCAATTTATATCAGTAAAACTATCACCAAAGAAATTATTATTTTTTGCTACTTCACTTTCCAATAATAAATGGAATGTTTACTCTTAAGATGCAAATGCTACATTAAAACAGAAGAGAGAGAGAGAGAGATTAAAATTAAAAGAAAAATGGGGTGGTGATATGTAAGGTTTTTGAGGTGTGGAAAAGTTTTAAGTTAAAGAGGAAATAAATAAGTTAATTATCAGAATAAAAACAAGAGAGAAATTTTCCCAAATATCTGAAAGAATCGAACATTATTATTCTGTGGCTAGTATTTTACACAGTAACAGCATAAAAAAACTGGGAACCCTACTAGTGATAAAGAAAAGTAGCAGTACCTACTGAGATTTACACCATAGGGAAAGCAATGCCTGTTATTGCTGCTCCTGGCTAAGGACTATATTCATAATATTGGCAGGAATTGGTTGAGAGAAATGACTGATGACATTTAACGGCAGACATTTAGCATTAACTCTAAAGGCTTATAAATTATTAGTCACTTAATACTAATTTTAAGTTGCATTACGATTTGGTATTTTTTGTCTCTCACTTCTTTAACATGTTTGACATGTACTTCAACAAGTTCAGTAAATAAGAAAACTGACAATAATAAAAAGGGGGTGACAGGAAAAGCTTTGCCAATCAAACATGCAACTGGGGGGGGGCTTATCACTAATTATTATTCTACACTGATGAGCTCAACATCGAAGATAAGTGTTGAATTTGGGGGAATAACTCCAGGGAAGCCACGGGCACCATAAGCATAATCAGGAGTACATATCAGTTTTGCTCTCTGGCCAACAGACATCTGAAAATGAAGGCAAACCCAATTATATTTTTGAGGAAAAAATATGATCAATAATTAAATTTTGTTTTTTGTAATGTCATTTCAGTATTATTTGACAAATAAATTAATATATATATATAAAATATACATTTTATATATATATATATATATAATAATTATATTGATATATATATATATATATATATACCATTATCATCATCATTAGATTTCTATATCGTTACAATATATATATATATCTATATATATATAATTATATATATAAATAGTAAGAAAGTTGAACGACGAAGCATATGGTAAATCTGCAGTATAGATGAATTATGTTGAATTGTGAAATGATCAAGAACGGGAGGCGAGATGGTGATTGATATGGAATATGGAAGTGAGTAATAAAGTGTTTATAGAGGGTATATTAGTTCCGAGGAATGGAGGAGAGCAGTAATAGTTACCCTTATATATGGTTTAGGGAGTATAAGGGGAACTTAGGAATTATAGAGGGGAATTAGTTTATTGAGTGTTGTAGGGAAGACTATATGCTGAGGTTTATTAGCTATGCACTAAGAACCGCCTGCGCGTCGATTGTGACACCGCTGAACGAAGCGACTGATTGGTGAGAACAAGTTGCATTTAGAAGTGGAGAGGATGTGTGGATCCAATCTTACATTGAAACAAATGACTGAGAAAATGGAGGGAAAGATAAATTGTATTTAGGTTTTATGGATCTTGCAACAGCGTATGATAAGAGTAATAGGGAACTTGAGGCAGGTGTTAGTGATAATATGTGTTGGTGGTAGGCTTCTGAATGGAAATCAAAAGTATGTATGACGATAGTTGAAGCGTGTGTAAGAATAAATGGTGTCAAAAGTGATTGATTAATATAATAGCGGAGTGAGCAGGGTGTGTGTTATGTCCCATTGGTTATTCAATTTGTTGTTTGGATGGAGTTATGAAAGAATTAGGATGATGGGGGTGGCAGGAAATTGGTGTTTAGAATGATGCAGAATGGACGTGAGTGGAAGTGCCCTACCTATTATATGCGATGATTTGGTTGTGTGTGAATCTGAAGAGAGTTTGAGAGGATAATTGGTAGAGATTTGGCAGGGTGTGTAAAAGGAGGGGTTTTGAAATGTAAACGTTGATAAGAGTAAGTTATGGTTGTGAGTGAGGATAGCCCTCAGTGTGAAGTTTATGTTAGATGGTGAGCAAGCTGGAACAGTTTCTGAGTTAAAATATTTAGGAGTATATGTTGGATGAAAAGGGAATGATGATGCAGAGGAGTGTAGTATGGGAAAGTTGTGAATGGCAGGGAAGGTGGCTGGTGCAATTAAAATCGTGGTAGATGGTAAGAGCATCCATATCCACTTCCTCGAGATTTTCTTGAGCCTCACGACCCTAAGTGCTGCCTTCTCACTTAGGGTACCTGTTTCTACTCATGAATAACCGTTCGTGTCGCTGCGGGTATACTCTCAACATGCCACTCAACCCCCTACTATCTTCTCCGCGGATATCATGCTCTCGAATAGTCCAAAGACTATGGTCTGGAATAAGAAGTATAGATCTATTAAAGTCAATGTGTTTTCAGAAACTATTTCACTACACCGATTGGGAAAGCTATTGAGACCAATACTTAGTGAGAGAGTTTCAACGATCCCGACCTCAATATAAGGCTCGGTGTAAGTTGTGACAGAGAAAAGAATCTGAATAAAACGATTTGCAGAATGAGGAATGAACGTAATAGAGAGTGTATGTTGGTGTGAAGAAAGGAGGTAAATGAGAGAATAGATGAAAGTACAGTGAGATGGCTTGGTCATGTGGAAAGGATGAATGACAGTCGTGGTTAGTGGATGTATAGTGGTATGTGTGTTTGAGAATCGACCGGCTGGAAGACCGAAGAAAAAATGGATTGAGTTAGTAAGAAATGTGAATTTGGCAGAGGCGAGTAAAAGGGCATAATAGGATTAATGGGTGGTTTTGTGAGGGCAGTTGTGGCCCACCTGGCCAGGTATGAACCTACACTTGACGATATGCCATAGTGCGGGTCCGTCCGGTCCTGTGAAGCTCTAGGGTGGATTTTCTGACTGAGACGAGTTCTCACTAAATAGGTATTGAGGGGGCGGTGGATGTCTAGCCAAACTTGTGTCATTATTCTTCTATACTTCTTTTCCGATGCTTGTCACGCACCTACCCCCAAGTCTGGGGAAAGAGGAAGAATTTATATATATATATATATAATAAATATATATATATATATATAGATGTAAGCACGATATACATACATAGAGTTAAGAATATATATATATATATATATAATATATATATATATATATTATATATATTAATTTGTAAATTTTATACCAATTAATTTATTTGTCAAATAATACAGAAATGACATTACAAAAAACAAAATTCAATTATTGATCATATTTTTTCCTCAAAAATAGAAATTTAAAAAAAGAAAAAAAATCACCCACTGGGCTTGTTTTTTTGGTCCAACCCAGTGTTTTTTCCAACCCTGCCTACCTGAGCTCCCACAATATCACAATGCAATATTCAGAAATTAGAAACCATAAAAAATAAAGCTCACAGAATAATAATAATGGGCTGCCTTCCCTCCAAACCCATCCATCATCTAAGTTTTTTTCCTACTGAGCTTCACTTCGTGTCTCTCAGATCCTCCTTTCCTCGAGTTATGGTTTTCATCTTAAACCTTACGTATGTGTGGTTATTTGTACATTTAATGTTTATTTGTGTATATATTTATCACTTTTGTGTTTCATGACCTGTGCTTTTAATTATAATTTGTGATTGATATTTTACTGGTAATGATAGTTTTTATTCTGCTTTTTGTTGCCTGATTTAAGGCTAAATACTTTTGATTCCCAATTCTAATATTTTATACTTTTTAATTTTCAAATTTTAGTTTTTATTTTCAACCTTTAATTTTTGATCTTTGATATTTGATTGGGTATTTCATTTCAATTTGTAGCTTTGATTAGATCTCCACCCTACATAATGTCATTCTGTTTTCTAGATACCTGATGATGGGTATAGTAATAGTCGAAACGTTGTGTGTGAATAAAGAATAACTGTCTTTGATGTCTTTGGTATCGAGCATAGCCTCTTATTCATTCTGAAAATCCGGTTCCCTAGGAACAAGTCAATTTTATATATATATATATATAAATATATATATAATAATATATATATATATATAAATATATATATATTATATATATATATATATATATATATATATATATATATATATATATATATATATATATATATATATATATATATATATATATATATATATATATATATATTATATATATATATATATATATATATATATATATATATATATAGTATATATATATATATACAATTTAGCTCATCTGCAAGAATTTTTATTCAAAATAGAATAAAAAAAATTAAAAAACATTTGTAAAAAAAATGTCCCTCCATGTGCCGCGGTATAGTAAGTGAAGTGTTGAAGATATGTTGCTAGTTCAAAGGAAAGCAGAAGGTAATACACCAGCGAGTAACGAGACACAGTAAAACAGAAGGGGTGTCAAGTGTCAGCCAGTGTTAACTTTTAACATCAACAATTTTGCATATAATTAAAAAAATTGGTGTTCTCGTCTTAAAACTTAAAAGTGTTAGGGGAACTGTGAATTTGGGTACATACATTATATATCTAAGACATACTAGCGTCTTCCCCAGTTATATGTTTGAATACAGAAATCTTTTAAGTTGGTAGAAGTTCAGAAAAAATGAAAAATAAATAATAGAAGAGTTTACACCAGTTTTTTTTTGCGGCAATTCAATGTTGTCCTGCAAACTCGAGGTCAACTTGGATCTATCTTTGTCATGTATGAAATAATCTGCAGCTAATAAAGCCCTAAAGCTCATCAGAGTATACAAAGAATTACAAAATCATTTAATGAATTTTAATTTGGCTACTTAATAATAGTGGTTCTTTAATAAATAAATAAGGGATTTCATCAACCCATTTTAAATACCAAAATAAAATGTTTTCATTTTTAATTTCAGTAGATAGATATAGATTCACACATGTGCAAATGTATTAAAAAAAAATTAAATAAATATACAGCCCTGTAGTTGATAGAGGAGAGAGAACTCAATCATCTAAAGCATAAAACTATTTGAATATAACTTACTTTTGCTACTCCTTCATCCCACCCTCTAATAACATCTCCATCTCCGATCTTGAACTTAAAAGGTTTGCCTCTGTCTCTTGAAGAATCAAATTTATTTCCATTGGTTAAGTTTCCTAAATATATTAAAAATGTAAATAGTACCTCATCAAAAACCATATAAACTAAATACATTTATTAATTGCTTCAAGAAAACATTACATTACAGATTACAAATTAGGACATACCCTGTATAATGAACAGTGAACAGTATTTTCCCTTCTTTGGAAAGTTGTTCCTGAAAAAGTTTATGTAATAATATTATATATATATATACTATATAATATATAGTAATATATATATATATATATAATATATATAATATATATTACTATATTATATATATTATATAAATATATATTATATATATATATATAAATAATTATTATTCATTGCCCCTGGACCCCTCTTACTTGGGGGTCCATGTTATCTCCAGAAACACTGCAACCTAAAAGCAGGCGAAGCCACGGGTCTCTCAGGGAAGAAATCTGATAGTGTGTTCTGTAGGGAGTGAGTAGGGGAAATCTTAGGAGTGGTGATTGGTTGTTTCAGCCTTTATTAACCTTCAGCAGAGTGAAGAGGTTGCACCTTGGGAGTTGAAACCTGTGCCTGTATTCCTGGAGGCCCGGGTGATACCCAGATCTCAATCTAGATAGTGAGATTTGCATCTCTCATGAGAGTATTCTGTGTTGCTGATATTTGCAGGGGGGGGGAGAGTTTACAATGTGATTTTGTGGGGGATTGTTGAGGTATTGCTGTGTAAAGTATGTGTGAATATGTTTTGAGAGATGTGTTGTTTGGAGGAGGAGGGAGATTCTGAACTAGTTTGCACCGTTAAAAGGGAGCAGACGAATTAGGAAGGGAATTTTAAAAGGTGTGCATAGTGTGATCTTGTAGGTAGTTATGGCATGGATGGGTCGGGTCGAGAGCCCTGGTATAGAATTGCATCCTTATCATGTCCGGATTATCCTGAATTGGTATAATTTTTGTTTCTTCATGGAGATGTTGAATTAATAGTAGTTTTCAGACAGCCTGTGATAATTCTAATTGCAGTATTTTGGATTCTTTGTAATTTGATTCTGTTTTTTGATGAGATTAGCAGGTACCAGACTGTTGATCCATGGTTGAATGTAGTTCTTGAGAATTGTTTGTATGTAGTTGTCAGTGTGGTTGCTTCATTGCTGAAATTGTGTCGAGATAAAGTTTGTAGGACATTTAGTTTTCTATTTGCTGTTTATGATATTTTGGATGTGAGGTGGAAAGGTAAAGAGTGTCAAAGGTTATACAGAGAATTTCAGGTCTTTTGTTTAGGGGGATGTTATTATAGAGTTACTTGCGGGTGTAATGATGATTGGTGTTGTCAGTGTGATCAGGGTTATAGATGATTTCTCGGAGGCTGACATTTTGTTGGAAGACAGCCAAGCTTCTAGTTGGTTTAGTAAGTCTCGAGTATGAGTTGTAGCCGTGGGTACGGATTACGGAAGGGTCTGGATTTCCATTTATACGCTAGCAAAGGTTATAAGATAGTGAATTGAAATATGAGGGTGAGGATGTCAGCTGTAAAAAGGTTGAACAGGAATTGGGGACAAAATGGCACCCTGAGGACTCTGTTTCTCATTTTATGGTTTTTGAGATCTGGTGTTCTCTGGATACTTGTGCAGTGCGTCCAGATATGAGATTTAGCTAGCCATTTTCTTATAATTGTAGGAAAGGTGAGTTTAGGATTTTGGATGAGAATTGTGTCTGGGTTACTGTGTCGAAAGCTTTACTGATGTCAATAGCTAGTAAGCATTGTTTTGTGGGATGAAGTTTTGTTTAAGCCGTTTATATGATTTGTGTGATGTGATTTTTAATATTTAAAATGCATCATCAACTTCAAAATTTATTAAACTATATATTATTTAGAAAATTGAACATTTAATACTTTTTTATATAATGTATGTTGTGATTTTTTTTTATCAATGTAATTTACTCTGTATAAGTGTCAAAAAATATGATAAACAACTCTATTCATGGGAAAAATAAATTAAAAAAAAAAAAAAGTCAAAATGAGGAATCTTGACCAAATTCATTATTTGCAATTCATTCCCAGCCTATATGAATTTTTCGAGAGTAGGATATAATAATAGTTTACAAATTTTTTTTTTTATCACTTATTCCGTTCTATGAAAATTTCAAAGTAGATTGAATTGGGAGAGTAATCATTATTTTTAATTGAAGTAATTATTATATAAATATTAATAAGATTGTAATGCATAAATAGGTAGTTTATTCAAAATCATCTAGGCATTATAATTTTAAGCATTTTTTATTTAATAATAGTAAATCCTATTTATATAAAAAATTCAATAAACTCATCACTTTCAAATAGGATCATGAAAAGGGAAACTATTATATTTTATAAACCCCCACAAAAAGAATCAGTCTCATGGGAAAATTGCAGCACCACACACTGTCATAAGCAAATAAGATACTAAATTCTATCTAAAAACTGATGCCAATTTAAATTAGGATAATATTTTGCACATAACTGTATTATTTAAAAAAATAATATATACTGAGCTGTAAGCATAAAAATAAAAAAAAAATAACAGAAAATATATAATATGGAACTATAATATATATATATATATATATAATATATATATATATATATATAATATATATATATATATAGTATATATATATATATATATATTATATATTCAGATGCTGAAAAAGGCCACGCATGTAACTAAAAAAACTATTACAGCTACAAAGGAACCATAAAAACATTTTATATTAATCAGGAGACATTTTATCCATGTTTTGTAAAAAAAAAAAAATAATAAATAAATAACGCTTTGAAAATTAAAATTTGTTAAAAATGATGGAAAAGTGTATGATAATGCTGTTTGAGAATTACGAAGAAGCTCAAAGTACCGAGAAAGCGCACAAAGTTGCCAAATGTTGAATTTTTTTCTTTTCTTTAACTTAAGTTATATCCAAAGGGTAAAACTTAAAGATGGACCAGAGTCGGGGTTTCTTGGGCTACCGAAGGACGACGGGCCTCTGTCGCTTCGAACCCCCTAAAACGAATATAAAAAGAAAAAAATAACACTTTCTCCAAATCGCTGAAAAATAAAATACTATTTTGTAACTCTTGCTCTCGTGAACTGCTGCAGGGATTTCAAGGTCAATCACAGCATTGCGCTTGCCAGATCTAAGATTTATTTACTAAAATTTAAGGTGTTTATTAATAAATATTAGAATAAAATAAAATTTTTTTTAAGTTTCATCGATGAAATTTTTCTGGCTGCAACATACATGTTATTATTTTTCCTGTAGCTGTTATATGTTATAGTTTCTAGTTACATGCCTGGCCTCTTCGGGTGCTGGCCATATATATATATATATATATATATATAATAATATATATATATATATATATAATATATATATATATATATAATATATATATATATATAATATATATATATATATATATATACCATTATGTTGGGGGAAAAGGATTTAGCATTACAATAATGCTTGAATCAATACAAAATGGGAAGTATGTAAAATTTACATTATTTTTTTAAAGATTTTATTTTATTATATTTATAAATTTAACTTTAATATATGACATTTAAAACAATTTTTATTTTTTATTTTTTCAGACTGAAATATTTGCTATTTTTTGAATTTTGATATGTGAAAGTAATTTCACTTCGCCTAAATTTATGTTTCTCATTCATTGAAGTTTTGAAAATTATAATAACTAAGGTATGTATTTTATAATAATATTTATAATTACATCAGCACTTTCTTTAAAAAAGTTTTAAAATTAGGACAGAAGGGTTCACCTATTAGAAATTATTTTTTTGTATTTAAATAGGTTATTTCAATTGTTTTAGAGTTTTCAAATAAAACTTACTATGTGAAACAAAGAAATTACAAGGTCTTTATTAATTTCTGTTACAGATGGTCAGAAATTGCGAGAAAAAAAGTGCAAAGAGTTTACAATATAACCAGGATGATGTATTGAGGGCACTAATGCTAATTGAAGATGGTTTAAGCATCAAAGAGGCAACGAGACAATTTAATATTCCTTTTAACACACAACAGAAAAGAGTTGCAAGAATCAAGACAGGGAGGACAAAGTGAAAGGAGGACAGCTCTACTAGGTTTTGAAAAAGCTACTATTGCTAATCATCTGGCTCTGTTAAGTATGTATGGGCTAGCTTTTGACATATCTGATTTAAAGAATTTTGTCCAATAATATCTTAACTTAACTTAATAATTTTAAGGATAACAAATCAGGTGATGAATGGGTAAGAGCATTTAAAACCTGTAATAATCATATATGTGAAAGAAAATTTCAAATTAATAGAAATGGAGCTGGAATCTCTGAAAAGAAAATTAAATATTTTGATCACCTGAAAACATCTTTGAAAGGGGTATTACTTTAACCTGAGAATATTGTTA
>JABUQX010068684.1:7500-20000 GCA_015478945.1 Trachelipus rathkii | reverse complement strand
ATATATATATACTATATAATATATTATATATATATATATATATATATATATAGTATATATATATAAATAATATATATATATATATATATAATATATATACTAATATATATACATATATTAACATATATCAATATATATATAATATATATATATATATATATAATATATAATATAATATATATATATAATATATATATATAATATAATAATATATAATAATATAGTCTTTTAGTTTATTTATTTCTGCAAGGAAAATCTATTGCTATTTTGATGAAAGAGTAAAGTCGAGTGACGCGAATGACTGATAGGTGAAGAACTGTTTATAAAGTGTAGAGAATGTGTGCCAACCAAATCTTCATATTGAAACAATATGATTGAGAAAATTAGAGGAAAGAAGAATAAATTGTATTTATTTTATTGTATTAATTTATTTATTTATTTATAAATTTGTATTTGTAATTGTCATTACTCATGATCGGGTACATGGGATACTGAGATCAATGAACGTCCGGAAGCCAGTGGTCCAGATGGCATTCCCCCTTGGTTTGAGGGATGTGCTTCTAAATTTGCCCTGCTTCTCGTGCAATTCTCCCTCTATACCTTAATACTAATTACCTTTACCTCAGTGCTGAAGCGTGCTTTTATCTCCAATCCGAAATAAAGTAGTGATCTGACCTTTTGACTCGACCTATTGCCTCACTGTATTCTGTCTAAAATCTTTGAAACTCTCCTTACTTCTCATTTCCTTGATCACGTAGAATCTTATTCCTATCTTTCAAATCGTCAGTATGGCTTTCGACGTTCAAGATCAACTGAGTGACATTCTCTCTTATCTCAGTGATCTATAGTCTTCTGCCCTTAGGGACCATGGGGAGTCTTGTGTGGTTGCGATTGATATATCTAACTAAGGCTTTTGACAGGGTTTGGCATCGCGCTACTCTCAAGCTACCTTCCTTTGGATTCATCTTTCGCTTCGCTTATTCTTGTCTAGTTTTTTTCAGATCGTTTCATTTCAGATCTTGTTGATGGAGCACCTCTTCCTTCCTTTCTTATCCATTAAATTGTGTGTTCCTCAGGGTGTCTGTTATCACCAACTTTATTCCTACTTTCATCAACGATCTTCTCAGTTGCACTTTCTAACTCTACACTCTATACGATGACTCAACTCTTCAGGCTTCCACTCATTGCAAATGTTTCCTTGCATTTGTATTTGAGTTGCTTTTCGTTTACAGCTTTCCCATTCAATTCTTGCCGATCTGGCCGGGATTTCTCAGTGGGTAACCCGTAATCTTGCTATAAAATCAAACTCTTTCAAAGCTCAAACTTCTTCAATATCTCCCTCTCTAAAATACCTCGCAACTTTTCCTATCCCCTTCGACGGCTCTAAGTGTCTTACCGTAAAACAACATAAAACATTTTGACTATAAACATAGAATAGGGAATGTACTTGAGAACCTCCATATCACTCGGTGCTTGAAAACTGAGCTCAAAGAAATCTGGGGAATTCTGTTCAGATTAGTGAAATTTTTTTCCTTCTGCTCAGATATTTCAGTTATATAGGTCTTATTTCGCCCCTGTATGAATACTGTTCTACATTTGGGTGGATCCGGTTCCACCCTCCCTTGGAAAGGGTGAGGCTAAGGCTATCAGCTTATAAACTGTCCCATACCTTCTGACTCCATTGACCCTTTTCTCTGCGAAGTGACGTGGCGCCCTATCCTGTTTCATAGGTATTACAACGGCAGGCTGTTCGAGTAAAATTGATCTCCGCTTCCTCCACCACTGCGTACCCTGCGTAACACCAAGTGGTGCCTTACTTCACATTGTAATATTGTGTGAATATTGCGAAACTCAAGATCACTCGTTGTGGTGTGCCTCCTTCTTTCCGGCCACAGCTGTTTTGTGGAACTCCTTGAAATTCTTTAATTTTCCCGTGCCAGTATTCAATGCATCCTCTCTTTAAGTCCCGCCCTGCTCCCACCTGAGAAATTACGTTAGGAAGACTGCGTGGTTTACTCTCCATTTATTTTTTTTGTTTTCTTTGTTACACAACTTCCAAATCCAATCAATCACCATCTCGCCCCTTAATATATATATATATATATATATATATATATATATAATCCTATATATTATATATATATATATTTTAATTTTTTAAATTATATTATTACAATTTAATAATTAATAATAAATACTATAAATATATATATATAATATATTATATATATAAATATATATAAAGTATATAATATGATATATATATATATATATATAATATAATATATATATATATATATATTATATATATATATATAATAATTATATATAGATATATAAATAGATATATATATATAGATATATATATATATATATATATATATATATAATATATACATTAATATATAAGATATATATATATATATATATATATATATATAATATATATATTATATTATATATATATATATTATCAGGAAGTACCCTCTGTGTAGGGAGGTAGCAGTGCATCCCTGAAAAGAAGTTGAATATTATTAATATATTTAATATTTTAAATACAAAATTTAATCCATAAAAATTAATTTCTTACAGAGCTTATCGAAATTGAAAAAAAAAAAATTCATTTTCCCTTGTAAAAAAGCCAAAAATTTTTGTGCTTTCAGCCGCTGATGGTTTCCTATATTTGAACTTGGTTTAAATGGACGTTCCGGCTTTTCCATTTTTAAGTAGTAAAATCATGGCCTAAAGCCATTCTGAATTCTGCATTTTCTACTTCGCTTCATCCACATGTTTGGAAATATGTCGTCAGGGAGGGTGTCGTGTGGGTGTGTGCTCTGTGTCCTTCTCGTCTCAATATATATAATAATATATATAATATATATAAGTCATATACATATTTATCCACTAATATATTTATAGAATATCTATAATATATAATATATATAATTTCATCTAGCACTTATATATATATATATATTATTAATATTATATTATATATTATATAGATAATTATATATTATAATATATATATAATATATAATATATTATATATATATAGTATAATAAGACAGAAATTTAGAGTGAAAGTACTTCTTACTACTATATATAATATATATAATATATATATATATATATATATATATCATATATAGTATAAAATATATTATAATATAATATACTATATATAATAATATATATATATATAACATAAAATATATATTTAATAATATATATTATATATATAGTACATATATATATAATGTATATAATATATATATTATATAATAATATAATATACTATAATAGTATATATATATACATATATTAATAAAATATATATATATACTTATACGTACGCTTATAATCAGTGGCTTTTCTCACGATGAATGCAAAGCATGCAATGAATGCGTACGTACATTAAGTAAAACAATAATTACATCATGTTTACTTTGGTAGGATGAAAATAATATAGGCCTAATATTAAATATTATAAATATTTTATAATAGTAAATTTTATATGCCTTTGAACGCAAGGACTTCAGAAAAAAAATCCGCTTCTAAAAGAAAAAGCCCTTATTCTATTAGTAAATATGGCCAAAAATGCAATGCAAATGAGAATGACAATTGCTTATCGATTGGGAAAACAATTTTATTCAATAATAGGCCTTATCGCACGACTAAATACGGGCTAATTTACTTACTTTTTTTTTATCATTATGCCTTTAAACCAGAGTTATTTTTCTGCTTTTGCAAGAAAAATTAATGTATTTAGATCTTAAATCATAAGTGAATAAGGTTTAAATTTAGTGGCTTTTTTTCACATAACGCCTTTATTCATCACTACGCATTTCAGTTTTATATATATATATATATATATATATATATATATATATATATTATATATAATAATATATATATAAAATAGTATATATAAATATATATATATATATATATACTATATATATATATATATATAATATATATATTATAATATTATATTATATATATATATATATATGATATATATATATAATAATATATATACATATATATATATACATATATATATATATAGATATAATATATATATATAATATATATATATATATATATAATATATAAATATATATATATATATATAGTATATATATATATATTATTAATAAAATATATTAAAAAGTCAGTGGAATTATTCATCACTACTCGTTGAAAGAGTAAAAGAAACTATAGAATATATTCTATCTTTTAATTTATTCTTGCATCATCAAAACAATTTGATGGAAATACAGAAAATAACGCAAGAGGCTTGCTTGCAGCTATGAAGTTTTCAGTTTAATTTTTTGTTAGAGACATTTTCTCTAATATTTCGATTTACTGAATACCTTTTTAATCTTTTACAAACGAAATCTATGGATATTTTACATGCCTCGATTATTATCGAAGACACTATAAAGAAGATTGAACAACTTAGAAACATGAAATTTGAGGAGACTTTTAATAAAATAAAAGAGAAATGTGGTTCACTTTTATTAAGGAAAAAAGCGAGGTTATCACCTGAAACGTTTAATACACAGTTATATAATCAAACATTTGATAACATTATTGTTCAAATGAAAGAACGTTTTATGTCTTTTAATAATTTGGAATTTGTACAACTTTTGAATGGAAAAAAATTTAAATCATACAATATTAGTTTTCTCAAAAGGCTTTTCAATCCTTAAAAATAAATTACCGTTCTTACTTTGACTTTCCACGTTTGCGATCTAAATTGTGTATTGCATACTCAAACAAAATTTTGCTAAAGATTATACTTCAGAAATCCTTTTCGGGCGCCAACTGAATACGATTGCCGGAATGCCTTAAGTAAACTCTATTGACTGAAAGGGTAACTCAACATACCAAAATCCAGGCGAGTGTTGAACGCTCATTTTCAGCTCTCAAGAGAACTAAAACATATTTGAGAAACTCTCAAATGAAAGTAAGATTGTCCAATCTTTCCCTAATATCGATAGAAAAAAATTATCTTAAGAAACATGGAAAATAAAGACAATTTTTATAATTTAATAATAGAAGAATTTTGCAAAATGACCAGGAGAATAGATTCATGTTCAAGTAAACCTTCCGTAATATTTAAAGTAAGTTTAATGTATTTATATACGTTAATATATAATAAATAATAATATAATATATATATATATATATATATATAGATATATGATAATATATATAAATAGATATAAATATATATATATATTATATATATATATAAATATATATATATAATATATATATATAATATAGCCTATTTATAGTTTAAAGGATAAACAGTTTCTTAGGGCTTTAGTTTCCAACCATGCATGCGTCCAAACATTACGCCAGGAATCGCCACGATATATATATATAGATATATATATATTAAAATATATAAAATATATATATAAATATATTATAATATATATATATATATATTATATATATTATATAATAATAAGATATATAATATAATATATATAATTAATATATATATGATATATAATATATAATATATATATATAAAAGTTTCCGGTTTGCTCATGGTAAGGCGCGCTTTTTTGCTCACCTTAAGAGTAGGATTCCTTCTCCGTATGGGTTTGAATCCTCGTTCGGCTACAGATACGGTACAAAAAAAAATTGTCGTTAGTAGGAGATTTCTATTATTTACGTATTGCAGTTTACGGCAACATTGTTATTACACCAAATTAATACAACAACAATCACTACAAAATATACCAAACACAACAACAGAACTCTATTCACATACAAAATCAACCTCTTCTCATGCTTCTCGCATTGGAAACGCCACGTATTAGGATGCGAACCCACGCCTGTGGTGGCAAGCACTCCGACTGCGTTGCGCTGAAGCAGGGCTTTCTATCGGGCCTCAATATCCTTGACACAGTACCACTTGATCAGAAACCATACAAATACTTTCCCTGATCAATTTCCTCTCGGATTGAGGGTATTTCCGAACTTCTGGGATTGAGGCTATGTGTAGAGAATATGACATAAGCAAAAACATATAGTATATAATATATAGTATATATATATTCATATATATATAGTATAAATATAGTATATAGATTATATTATATATAAATATATATATATATAAAAGAAAAAGAAAAAAGAAAGAAAAGAAAAAAAGAGAATATAATATATATATATATATATATATAGATATATATATATATATACTATAATAAATATAATATATATTATAGATATATATATATATTTATATATAATAATATAATATAATATATATATTATATATATATATGATATATAATATATATAACATATATATTAATATAACATTATATAATAAATATATACATATGCTATATAAGCTATATATATATATATTATATATATAATATATATCATATATATATATATATTATAACTATATATATATCATATATATATATATATAAATAATATCAAGTATAAATGTGGTATAAAATATAAAAATAAATATGAGAGCTATTTAGAAGAGAGAGAGAGAGATGAGAGAGAGAGAGCGAGTGAATTGCTCGGATGAGAGAGATCGGAGAGAGAGAAGAGATGAGAGCGTAGAGAAGAGAGAGAGAAATTGCCATAGAGTGTGTGTCGTGTGTGTGTGTGTGCTGTGTGTGTGGGTGTGGTGTGTGTGGTGTGTGTGTGTGTGGCACAGGTTTAACAAACGATGGTGCTTTTAATCATTTTTGTTACCAAATAGAAGAGACTCGTAAAACAAATGAAATATTCGGCCATTCTGAAGCAGCTGACAATGTCGCGAGAGAAATTAGTAAACAATTTTAAAGTTTAGAACGGAAATAAAACGTGTTCATTTCCTCTACCAGTTTTATGACATGAGCTAAACGTTCTAAGTAAACATTCCTACCATAAACTACTTTACTATTATTATTATTATTATTATTATTATTATTATTATTATTATTATTATTATTATTATTATTATTATTATTATTATTATTATTATTATTATTATTATTATTAGTGAGTTAGTGATGATAGTCTATGTGTGTATATATTGATTATTATTATTATTATTATTATTATTATGATTATTATATATTATTATTATTATTATTATATATTATTATGATTATTATATTATTATTATATATATTATTATATTATATTATATATATATTATTTATTATTTTATTAGGATTTATTGATTGATTATTATTTTTTTTTCTAAAAAACTCAATAGTCACATTTATTTTAATGTATGAATGTTGTTGCTATTTTCGAACCGTCCTGAAGAGCTATTTCTCTACAGAAAAAAAAAATTCTTAATAGTATCATAGATAAAATAAAAACATTGATTTATTATTACATGTACCTAGCTTTCGTCTCGAATACTCGGACATTTTTCAAGAAATAATTTTATTTTAGATTTTGAACAATTTTATAAAGAGTAGAATAGTCGTGTGAGTGAAGACGAATAACAAAAAATATAAATTAAAATTAATAATTTTTTAAAATTAGAAATGTACCGTACACTTGAACTTTTTTGTATTTAAATATGGTTTAAATAAATCCTGGTGGGTGGGCGTGGATATTCATTTTGATTTATAAATGTAAGCTTTATATTATCTGTTATATCATTTTATTTTATAAGTAGCTTGTTGATAGTAGCGTCGAGCTGGGTTTATGGTTCCGGTAGCGGAGCGCGAATTGGGTTCCCAGTAGCGATAAAAAAAATTATTTGTCATGTGTTTATGATTTTAAAAGCTTTCTTTTATTTGTTATCGGGATTTTTGTGGTGTTCTCTTGTATATAATATAGATATATCTTTACTTCGCGCTATACTTAGGTTTGCGACGATTCTCGTTGAGTTATATTCCGTTGTGGATTCGGATATAAGCGGCGTTCATCCACTTTCAGAACACTTGAAATACGATCACCAACGTTTAATTACTCTCACCATTGAAATCGCTTCCACGAGTAGAAGCACGAGCTCAGTGCAATGACTTATACTTTTATAGAAGATCGTTAAATAAGCTTCTTGGCCCATCTTTTGCTTTAATTTACTCTTTTAAAATAGAAATTTTAATTTGTTTTGCCCATTTTTTCTGACAATAACTCCGTTTTTTTTAGTGTAATATATGAGCTTATGATGATGTTCGTTTTTGCATTTTGATGGTATTGGCAAATAAATTATTTAAAGTTTTCTTTTGGTATAGTGTTCTCTATATATCCTGGTGGGAATTATTGTTTTATTAGATTCGTGGTTATTCTTGTTAATTTTCTATATCGAAAAGGTCCAATCAGACGATTAGCTTAAGAGCGCTCGGTAAACTAAAGCTTTATGGTAGCGAAGTTGTTGTAATTGTAGAGATGAAAGGAGTCGAATACCTTGTTGTCGAGATAGATGAAGGGATTGTCAGTGTTTATCTTGCGGATTTACCTTAGACCCATCTCTTTATTTTATATGTCGAATAATCTAAGAAATTAAGCAGCGATTTTTGGCTTTTACGAAAAATTAAATTTTAAAGCCACTGTAAGATCTTGCGGATTTGAATTAAACTCGTTGAAGCAGGCGCTGGGTCGTAAAATTATATTACAAAGGGTGTTGTCGTACGTAGGTCGAATGTAAAAGATAGGATCGAATGGTGGTGTGTATGAAAATTTTTTTTTCTACGATACATGTAGATAAACCTTACGAGAAGTTGGTCCTGAAGGTGAATTTCCATAGATACGCCATTTCTTCATATAGAAAAGAAATACTTTACAGTGAGCTTGAAAAGGCTGAACCAAAATCATAATATTTATATATGATTATTATGATTGTGATTAGTTATTATTATTATATTATTTATTATTATATTATATTATTATTATTATTATTATGTTATTTTATTATTATTATATTATTATTATTATTATTATTATTGATATTGATTTCGAAAAACGGAAGATTCAACAGGTAAGTTTTAAAGATGCATTTCCCTATTCACTCGCGGTCTGAAAAAAAAATAATAAAAACAAACAAACAAACGAACCAAAACAAAGCAAAAAATTCCACAGAAAAATTTTATCATGTGTCAAGAACATGCTAACCTGATGGAACGATTTGTAAATATAATAATAAATATATATATATAATATATAATATATAATAATATAATAAATATATATATATAATATAAATATATTACATTATATATATATATATAATATAATATTAATATTATATATAAATATATAACATATTCCTATATATACCCCCAGAATGGGGGTGAGTTGCGTAGCATACACCAGAACAGGAGAGTAGTAAAAAAACATGACGCAAGTCTAAAAGAAAGCCCCCTCTACCGTCTACTTTATGTCCTCGAATGAGAAGTCTTCGCAGTCAGAAAAATCCACGCTGAGGTTTCACGAGACTGCCACGAACCCTCACGAGTCTATCTCGTCAATCTGGGGTTCATCTCTCGTGGAAAATCCGCATAACCATATCCCTTCAAGCAAAAACCCCCATTTACTCTTTATGCACCTTCCTTCTCGCTTCTGCCAAACTCACTTCTCTCCTCCAGGCATGTCTTTACTGACTCAATCCACTTTTCTTCGTCTCCCAACCGTCGATTCCCAACACAGTTACCACTAAACATCCGCTTAATCAACCGACTATCATCTAACTTTTCCATATGACCAAACTATCTCAATGTACTCTCGTTTATTCTCCCATTACTCTTTTCTTCACTCACACGAAACTCCTAATGAGTATTCCTCGATTTTATCAGAATCTAATCACACCTTATATCATTCTCCCTTAAGTTGGTCCATCTGAACACTTTGTACCTAGGAGTATATGCTTCTATTCCAGATCCGTTAGTTTCAGCTATCTATTCAGTAAACACAGGTACAGGCATACCCTTCATGAAAACCCGCTGGCGCACGTCAAGAGTTTAGTCCCTTCACATCGCACCAAGTATTAATTGACCAGCCCAAACTTTCCTACCATTCAACACAGCCAACTCCTACCATCGACACCAGCCAACTATCCGTACCATTCATAACTGTTACTACGACATGCTGCATCATGGCGTGCCCTTGTTCATCCCAATATATAATATGATATTTTTTTTTTTACATTGTCACCAGCCACTCACGTGGCAAGCCCATTCAAGGAGGGGGTGTAGCACGCCTCACAAGTACACAACTAACGCAAATTACGCAGCTGAGCACAGACGCAGGCTTTGAAGCTGCGGAGATTATTCGAGTAGAAAGACAGAAATGGAAGAGAGAGTCCGAGCGATAGAGCAGAGATGTGCTGTAAAGAAGGGAAGCACCGCAGCGAACGTAGCCTGTGAGTTGCCAATATTCCACACAAAGACTCATGCGCAGACACCAGCAACCCTGTGTTGCTACGAGGACGTCGTAAAGTGAGGTACGCTGAGTGACAGAGTTCTCGAGCACCCTGCCCTGCGACCATAGAAAAGAGATAAAAGCGACCAACACGCGCCGCAAAGATATGAGTGTCAAATGAATGGGAAAGTACGAACAGTTTATAAGTTTGGCCTTGACTCGACCCTATCCAATAGACGCGTTGAAACCAGAAGCCCGGCGCGCCCGCGCAGAGTCTGAGGGTAGCAGTACTCCATACAATGCGATGAGGGCTCCTTGTATAGTTGAAAGCACTGAGAAGAGGAGAGAGAAGATCGTCGCAGTGCTGAGATAGCAGAACCCCAGTGTTCTTTGAGCCGCGCCTAGCAGACGTGTGAATGGAGGTTTCCAAGACATCTCTTTCTTGTTATGTTAAGGCCAAGGAGTTTATATTGTTCAACAGGAGGAGCGAGAGAACCGTCGAAAGAGATTTGAAAGTTGGAAGGTCTTTTAGAGAGGGAGATTTGTGAGGAAGTTGAGTTTTTAAAGAATTAAATTCACAAGGTTGAGACGACCCCACCCGAAACTCCGTTATCCAATCAGCGAGAATAGAATCGAAAGATTAAGACGAGAGGCAATTCTTAAAGTAGAAGAGAGCAGAATTGAAATAGTTGAAGACAGAAGGTTCTATCATCGCATACGAGTGATAGAGTTACGATGCAGAGTGAGCAAGATTCATTTAATGGAAAGTAAGAATAAAGTTAGGAGATGAGACAGAGACCTGAGAAACACCACAAGTTAAGCAGGTAGGAAAAAGAAGAAGCGCCCCGTCAACAAACAGCCGACATTGATGCGATTTGAGAGAAAAACTATACAGTGAGAGTAGTAAGCAGAATGGAAGAGGAGAAACAAAGGGCGTGATGATCCAGTACGCGTGCCATACCCGTTAAAGCTTTGGAATATGTCAAGCGCGCGAGGCGCAGCGAGGAGAGTCTGCCGCCGGTGAGCGCGAGAGTAAAAACCAGAAGAGTGCGCGAGAGAGAGAGAGAGAGGAGGAGGTGAAGGCGGTAGACCTCGAGCGGCGAAAGCCATACTGGCGATCGAAAGAAAGTGATGTACCATGATGAGTCTAAGAAATGAGTAGGGTTGGAGGAAGGGGTTCAAGAGGGATCTTAGTGATAGGATATACAAGTGAGAGATAGTAGTGCGATAGTGAGAAGGGATCAGGAGCGGCTACCGCTTTTCGGGAATCGGTGGATCGATGAGGCGCTGCACAGCGAGGAAGAGTGGGTAGTATTGAACACAGAAATATATTGTTGAACGAGGGGCGGTGCACACGTGAGGGGCGCGATCACTCCCTGCAAAACACGGGAGATCCATGCGCGGCCACCCGGCCTTGCTAACGTTCGTTAGGATTTCAGAGCCCAGTTGGCACGCCGAGGCGAAGGAGATCACAGGCAAAGGCAAAGGAAATGCGGCAGAAGTGCGGCCCAGGTGAGTAGATGATAAATAGTGTTGGGGGAGCCGAAGAAATGGCCGTGTCATTTGGGCGAGAGGATGGAGGCGAAGGGAGCAGGAGACCGATCAGGATGCGAAGAAGAGGAGGAAAGACGAGGATTTTACAGAAGTGTTTAAGAGGAAGTGTGGTTGCAGGGGGGGGAGTGCCGAGAAGGAAGAGTGGTGGGTCGAGAGGAGAGCCAGAGGGAGGGGTGTAGCGGCACTTGTCGTTTTGAGAAAGCTCGCTGGTTGCTCGTCGAAGAGGTAATTCCCGTGCAACTATCCTAAATATTAAGACGTCGGATACTTGTCCAGGGGTTGTCTGCACCAGCGTGATACGATGAGCTCACTAGCATAGAGTGCTCTCCTCTACTCGTCGAACACCATTACGCTTGAATCTATCAGTATAGTTAATACTACTTATAACGCATATAGTGTAGAAGTTATCGGATCAATACTTTCGAAACTCTTCCAATACGCGCCTCTACCAATTGCTCTCGAAGATCTGCTGCTGGTCGCGAGTTTCAACCCAACAAAAATTAAATTCAAATCACCGCATACAATAGCTTCTCATCCCTATCTATCTCTTTCTTGCCGATATATATAGATACATATATATAATATAT
>JABUQX010068684.1:0-2500 GCA_015478945.1 Trachelipus rathkii | reverse complement strand
CTCTCTCTCTTCCCACTGTAGCACTAAAATCTCCCATCATTAGAGTCACCGCGTTTTCATCTGTTCCATACACTTTTCCCAGTTTTTCTATGAAGGTATCTTTCTCTTCAGGTGTGCGCAGTAGCGGCGCTAAGGTCTTCGGGGCCCTCCCGCAAGAATTTTGCTGGGGGCTCTCTTATATATATATTATTATTACTATTATATATATATATATATATATATATATATTATATATATTAATAATATTTTATATACTATATATATATATATATATATATATAAATACACTATCTATATTATTATATATATTATATATATATATATATATATATATATATATTATATATTATATATATTAATATATATATTTATATATATATTATATATAGTATATATATATATATTATTATATAACAAATATATAATATATATATATATATAATATATATATATATAATAGTATATATATATATATATAATATATCTATATATATTATAATTATATATATATATATATATATATATATATATATATATATATATATATATATATATATATATTTTTATTATATATATTTTTTTTTATTCTCTTTTATTCTAGAATATATATTTAAAAGATTACAAGTGATTTACTGGGCTTTAATTTACATTACAAACAACCAGTGGAATATGCATGGTTTATAGATATATATATAATATTATAAATATTTACTTATATATATATTATATATATATATATATATTATATATATAATATTATATACTTATATATATACCTTCTTTAAATTTTTCCTAAAATCTTCGCTTCTTTTGAATAAGACATATGTTGACTGCTGGAGCAATTTTGGTGCTCGATTATCTTCATGTTTGATACTCAGAATTGCCAAGTCGCTCAGTCTTGACTGGCTCATAGTACTTTTAATTTAATTTTTTTGTTTTAATTTTTGTTTAGCCTCTCTCTGCCGTTGCTGTTGTAACTGTTAGAGTAAAATATAGCTGTATTTGCTATTAGTTCGGGAAAGCTACTTAACAGGAAGCTGTTTTCTTCGATAAGTAGTCGGGCAATATCTCTGATATTTCTTTTCGTATTGATCTCTTTAGCTAATAACTTCTAAATAATAACACTTCAGCAATTAGATTGCAAGTAATTTCACTGGGGTATTTGCTTATGAGGATGTTTACTTTTTCTGAAATTTCCTCCTCAGTCAGTTTTGTTAAGCTTTTTGGTTCCAAAAATGAAAAGTTTTCTGCAACCGTTCGTAAACTAACGAATCTATTTTTGATCTGATTAATTGCAATATCCAGTGATGTACTGAATATATTTATTTCAAAAGCTTTCAAAGGATTGTCTATTCTGTAGTCCGATGCTATTTCATCAAAATAACGCTTCACAGTTCGTCTGCGTTTCTGTTTTAGTTCACATGAAATATTCCATGTAAGTGCCAATTGCTTATCAAGGAAGAATTCGGAGTTTCTCCTCAAATGTTGTAATTCTTCATTGGCGTGACTCAGGAAGAAACATGCTTTATGAAGATCAACTGACTTATTTTGTACACTTTCAGAAGCTCTGCTAATGTTTTCAAGAATTTTGTTTTGTAGGGTGATCATTAGTATAAACTGAAAGAAGTCCAGATATTTCCTAATGACGAGGGCCTGTTCTACTTCCTGTTTATTGTGACTAGACAGTATAATATTCAGCACTGAATGATCTTTTTGAAATTATATCCTTAGGAAAGGGACCTAAAGAGCGGCATGGTTCACCGGCTAAAATTTTTTCTATGGCTTCCTTAGAAAGAGGCATAGGAAAAAAACCAGTCATTTTGGAATTTATTTTTATACGAAATCTTAGCCACGGTAGAGTTTTCGATAACGCATCTATCAACGTCATTGTTAACGTCGGTTTCACATTCTTTTGATCTATCCTTTACCTCTTGTGTACTTCTAATTTCAATAAGGTTCACAGAGCTCGATGTAGAAGCAATCAGGGCTGCGGAGCCGGCAAATTTTTTTCCGGCTCCGACTCCGGCTCCGGCTCCATCATTTTAAAATTACCCGGCTCTGACTCCGGCTTCAGCTCCATCTCCAACATTTTAAAAATTTACCCGGCTCCAAACTCCGGCTCCGGCTCCAGGCATTTTAAAATTACCGGCTCCGGAACTCCGGCTTCGGCTCCGGCATTTTAAAATTGTTCGGCTCCGACTCCGGCTCCGGTTCCGGCTCCGACTTCTAGTTATAATTCCTTCTATATTTACAGTTATGAAATCATTAATTCTGTTACAAAATTTTGATGGTTGATGAAATAAATGTTTTTTAATATCATCTTTATTTATTAGAATTTTAAAACAAGAAAGTATTATAGAAAATAAGGGAATTTTAAGAAATACAGAAAAAGAATAATTAAACTTTCTTCCTAAATTTTAATATAATTTCTCTTTGAACGATGAACTGCCTGTGACATTTAATAATTATAATTTTATAATTTATTTTTCTTAAAATAAAT
>JABUQX010068683.1:45000-58770 GCA_015478945.1 Trachelipus rathkii | reverse complement strand
TTATTTTCCACCGCTCAATAGTAAACACTATTTTGAAAGCGCACAAGACTCGTTTTGAAGCTTTTTGTGAATAAGCCTATTGCAAAGGAGTTAATCTACCTTTGAGAAGCAGTGAGTTCATGTTTTCGGGCAGTTGGGTCTTCGTGAGTATGTCAAGTACTTGGATGGTATGCTTCAGCTTTTTCGCTGTACTGTGATCGGGCAAATTCGTGAATATTTAAAGTATTTATTTCACTGCGTCGTTATTTTAATTAATTTAATTATATGCATTAATCTATTTTAATATTAGTGTTTCCATAAGGAATATCTGGTTGAATAAGAATTATTTCTAAGGTAATTGGTAACGTCAGTTCTGAAGCAAGTAGACCAGCGTGTGTGTTTGAAATCGCTTTTTTTTTGGAAGTCTTACTTCGAAGGAACAGTTTACAGTATAGCCTTACAGTGAGTTATAGAGGTATCCTACAGTATATCTCCTTTCTATATATGCGTCTATAGTATGAATATATTGTATAGTACTATATATTACTCAGATAGTAGTACTGTTTGTATATATATAGTACTGTATATATATCTAAGGTGCAGTGCTTTTTCATTTACTTTAAACACAAATTATTCTAGGTATAGGTTTTTGAGCGTGTTTGGCAACGCAACACCGAGTCGATTTAGGTTAGGTGCGGAGTCGTTTTGTGCAGACCGGGGATATAAAATCTACGATAATGTCCAACGACACTCAGAAATGTTTTTACGTCTAGGCTTTAACGGATAAGAGTGTCGTAGGGTTAAGTTCTTCAATTATTATTCTGTAGTATAATGTCGTAATCTATATATATAGGGTGGCTGAGGTATACTATCCAGTAGGGGTGGCATTGTCTGAGTATGAATCTAATCCTTATGAGTATGAGCACTCATGAAGAGCATAAATGACACTGGTGTACTACTATAGATTAATAACCAATGGGGGAGTACATTAACTATTTAAATTAGTAGGTAGTAGAGATAATATATTATGAAAATTTTAGTTACTAAAATCACAATCAGGAACATTGATATAGGGATTCATCTGCATTATTAAAATATATAACTCTATCTAACGATTCCACAATAGGCGTGTCCCATCTTAATTATAGTATTAAAATTTGTTGACAATATATATTAGGAATTTTCCGTAACAGGGTGAATTTCTCTTGATAAAAATTTCTATAGATACATAAGTGAATATAATAGGAAATAATAAAATAAGTTATAAAAATGAATTATACTTCCCTTTTTAAAGTTGCGCACTACAAGCTCAGTCGGAGATGAGTGGGATTCAACCACCCTTAGGTGTGGCCCACCACCATTACCTGTTCCTATAAGAGCCCCTCAACCTTGACTTATTACTGTGTGTTCTGGTAAACACACGTGATAATATATTCTCAGGAGCTTATGAGAGCATTTATTTTTTTCTACGAAATAAAAATCATTAATAACCCAAATATATAAATACTCAAAAATAAAAACTACTCATAAAATAAAAATATATAAAACAAGTTATAAAATCAAGACTATCACCGAATCTGAATCACCAGATAAAAGTCGCAATATAATTGTACATATATAAAATAGCTTACTAGAGTATCATTTATGCGGGTGAATCAATTTTATATACTTGGAGGGCTAAGCTAGAAGCTGATGAGACCAGCGAGTATATATTACTAATTTATAGTACGATATATACTACTAGTGGCAAGCGCTCAAACTTATTATATCATTACCACTACTTACGGCCCCATCAAACGTAATGACCTAGAAAAAATCGTATCATATATTATATATGATATATTACATATACTATTATTTTTACAATTTATATAGCCTATATATTTGTAAATATATAATATATTTTAATATTTTATTATTTATATTATATAGTTAGTTTTAGGAGTGATGTGCAGTAATCACCCATCGTATTTTATGGGGTATGTAACCGGGAAGCTCATTCACACACTTTAGATCCATATATGAGTATCACGCCTTGGCTGATGCCCGGATATTGCCGCGGTATTAATGTTTTAGTTTAGTTGATTAACTTGTATGATAAAGTGAATGTGTAGTTATTACAATAAATAAAAATACCGTAAGATTGAATCTACGAAAAATAAAATTAAAATAAGCTTTGTTGAGAAAAATTGAAAGATTGAAGGCAATTTTCACAAAAGTCAGGCTTGATATTCCATATCTTATATGTTTATAACTATCCTTAAATAAGTCATTCGGGTTACCAACGTCGGCTCTGAGAGATAGTAGTATACATATGGTGACTTCGATATAATGATAGAAGAGATAAGTTTTGTGAGCGTCCGATAGAAGTAAGAGATACTTATCTTCGCTCATATCGTAAGCTCACATTTCGTATAATATTAAATCAATAAAGTTACACAAATCTTTATTAAATTTGGTAAAAATGAGCTATCTATATAGTATATATATTTAGTAATTTATTTAGAGTAGTTATATATGGTTGTCCTATATATATATATAGTATAGCTTATATATATAGTTCTATTGCGTTACCTAATTTAAAACACGTCCGACTAGGTTGAGGACTATACTATATATATATACATTGTAGGTATATATATAATATTAATATATACTGCCTATATATCTATATATAGTATATATATTTTCGGTTCACTTATATACGTATAGGATTTCAAACTATATTCAAATTCACCACAAAATTTTATCCCACTTATTGCTTTACCACGATCAATTGAAAACATCCATCTATGGAACTACCCACATCTTCAAGATCCGAGTGAGACAACTCTAAGATAGCGCACCTTTCTGTCCTCATTAATAAAATATTTATTCTTCATATGCATATTTTAATACTCCAACAGTTGTACGTAAAGAGAATAGTTTTTTGAAGAATAGTTAATGAACACGTCGGATAAACACTGATTTCTCTGAATATTAGGAAGTATGAGACGGAGATTACACGTGAGCACGTATGCACCGGTTAGGCTGACGGTCATGCGGAGATACAGACGCGCATTTTTGGTTTCTGTTTGGATTTAAATGACGCTTGGACTGACGAAGCTCATTTGGGGTGATCAGTCAACTTGTAGGTGCGTTGAAATGCGCTAATCAGTACATATTAATGACGGTATCCGCGTTCAAGTATTGCGGATAGTCAATGTCAGAAGTTCAGTTTTTTTTGTAACGGGACATACTTTAAATATAAGTTTAAATCTTTACTTTATTATTTATTTTATAATGGTTGTCGCCTGTTGAGCAGCGTGCCAATCCCGAACAGGTTCTGGTTAATACGCCCCTCAATTATTAAGTTGAACAAAATACACACACAAATCTACTAGCAACGTAACAATCACTCCTATCAATATACATTCAATAAACTACCAGGTAATAATTCATTTAATGAAGAATTTCTACTACAGTAGTTGATGAAATATTGAAACACTCAATACGCATTTACCTTCTTAACAAGCTTTCTAGTATCCTTCTATATTAGGCATATTACCTAATATTAATTTTACTCTAAAATCTCTAACGAACCTACTCGCCAAACGATGAGCATCAATAATGAAAAAATGATGAGTTTAAAAAAGTAAATGAAAGAATTGTCAGTAATTTAAAGCTTAGATGTGTAAGAAAAAATAACGTCATTTTGTTAGTATCTGTTATGGAAATAATGACTTACAATATCTCTTTATTATCTATCTGGCAAAATTACTTAGAAATTCCGTTATAATATCAAAGGCAACTAGTTTTTTATTTGTTATACTGAGTGAGAATATTTAAATATACAAGTTAAATCGTTCACTTTTTTGTGTTGAGCATCGCTTGAATAAACTTCAAATCTCGAAACATATCCTGTTAAATTTTCGATAATATCACCCATTTAAATAAGAAATAACAACTAAATCTACAAGAAACCAAACACCTTCTATCAAGTAAATTTCAAGAAATCGATGATTTCATCATGTGAAGAGATTGTCATACACTATCACAGTGCACAGTATTTCACGAACATCAGGCTCACTCTTTGAAAATGATGCGAGTGCGATTATTGACTCTTGTAAAAAATTATCACACAAGAAACAACGGTACTAAGATACAATAATTCAAACATGACTTATAATCCATATCAGTGAAAATAACACTTGTGTATAATACTGCGGTTGTTAATCTAAGCAAATGCCGAATGTTTACCTTTACATTAGCAGATAAGTAATATAAACTTAGCTAAGAGATCAGGGGCCATTTGTTCTGTAGACTTATATAATGGTTCCAAAACGAAGAGAAAGCTATTAGGCTAATGCCTGGGCGTTTTCTATTGTCGAGGTTATTTAGTCGAGTAGAAACTGAGTACTAAGCACTCAGTTGACCACCTCTCCACCAAGTTAATACAAGAGATCGTAAAAAAGGATTTTGATCATGCGTTTCGAAGAGCTCACGTATTAACCTTCTACCATTTTTTCCATCTGAGGGACATTTCAAATACTTGAGTGAGAAAGCTTGTAAGTCATAAGATCCATGTAAAATCCTTCTTTATATTTATGTTGAGAGCATAGGGAGATTACGCATTAGAGGAGGAGAAAAGAGGTTTGATTCGGCTCTATTTGAGTGAGGTCCCACGTGTTCCCGGCACCTCTCTGGTTAATTCAATACTTCTTTACTGCTATTAATATTATGGTTTGTACTACTTAGTTCTTAAGAGGTTTGTTGGCTTTTGAGAGACAAAAACTAATCCCGATAATATCAATAGTTTTTCCACTCTATATTTTAATGCCTCACATTATATTATAATTATATTATATACCTTTTATAATAGAGAAGACATAATTAATAAATACTATTAGTTTTAATGAAATATATTTATTATTATTTTTCTTATTCTCTTAAGTTTATACATTATTAAATTTATGTTAATTTAAATATTGTTTACAATTTTAGCTCTTTAACGACATTTAAATTTTATTCACACTGCCGGGCAATTATTAGACCCCGCTAGGCAATCGCGGATGTTAAATTTTCCAACCCTCTGCGCCATTTAGTTTTATCTCCGCGATAGCGACAATATTACCATGCGACCACTCACGTCAATAGGTTGAAATATCTAATATTTTTATGTAAGTTTACTAGTGACGCATGAGTTAATGAAGCATAGACTTCTCAGGCGAGTGAGGGAATTAAGTCTATTGGAACATTAAAATTTGAAGCACGAAGTCCTTTTAATGTTTACACATCCTGTGGCGCGGAAGCAGATTAATTTAGTTGGGTGCGATGAGCTATACATATTAAGTTAGAATTTGTGGGATCTTTGCATTAAACAGTAAAGCTCTTCTATGTGTCACCCTTCGTATTTGTAATTTATATATGAGGTGTGGAGGTCAAAGTGTAATTGTAGTTCTTCAGACTGAGTAAGTACTTTCAAACGCCAGGTATATTTATTTGATAGATAAGCTTATTCACGTATATTTGCATATTAGTGGCTTATCACAGTGAGTGTATATTATTAATTAATACGGGGACGTTAATAGCAGTGGTAGCGGTTAAACACGAGAAAGAGTACGGTGTTATTTGTGAGGTGGTTTCGTCAATTCTATTATATCTAGGATTGACAATATAACATAGACATATATATCTTCTCGATGAAGTCAAGATTATCGATGAGTATTCTTACTTAGATAATCGGATTATTGGTTCAATTATAAATATCCTAAAATTCAACAAATGTTATGGCTTATTTGTTCGAGAGAGGTTTGAGCACTATCTATATACCTAGTATTCCCAGAAGTGGTGGGTACAGTAACTACGATATTATCTGAGGTTATATCACTATGAGGTTCCATAAGTTGCGTAAAGTTTTATAGCTGAAATTAATTACTTCATTAATTGTGATTTTGTTCATTACCAAAAGGATCCTTTATATGAGTCTATATTTACTCTAATATTATTCTATTGTAGAAATAGTTGATTATGAGTTCATACCTTATAGCTTCATATTAATATAACACATCGACTATAAAAAATCATAACAAAATATAAATGATTTTTGGTTCCGTAATAATAATAATTAATATGTCAATTTATTTCGGAACGGTTTGTATGTATATCGGGATATTTTTATAATCCGGACTCTTTTTTTTCATTAGTGTGCCTAAATATGAGGGTGCCGGTTCCTCCATTTTCTTCAATATATGAAATCATTTTATGTATTTTAAGTCGCTTCGCTCCTGTTTAGTGGATTACTTCATATTATTAATGATTTTATTGGTGGTCATAATACACGCAGAAGAAGGATCTCTAGAGTGATGTCCTCGGACAAGTGTCCTGACCTCTAGGGGGGTTTCGGCCTTCTGTCTCACATTTATACGCAGGCTCTGAGCTCCTTAAAAACTATTTTACAGTTTATTATTTTTTCTCTTTTGGAAGTCAAATAGACTAAGAGAGCTCAGTCGTGTGTGGTGAGCCAATACTTTTGCCGTCGCCTACCTTAATCTAATGTGAGTTTTATTGCGCTACTCCTGTATGACTCATCCTTCAAGTGAAATTTTTCCCTCAATGCGTGGTATGAGAGGATTTGATGAACAAAATTTTAATACTGAGTTCATGCGCGTGTGCTTTTTTATGTACTATCGCACTTTTAGGAGTACGCTCATATATTAATAATACTAACTTCATTTTCAGGCGACATTTTTTGCTATCTAAGAGGTGCAGGAACCTCCCAGAAGTAATTGAGAGCCTGTTGAATGTATATTATCACCAACACTTGATTGGAATCTTTCCTGGTCTATATTATGAGGCGTTGATTTATATTAGATATTTTACTTTATTAATACTGAGTTAAACATTTTTTATAGTTCAATTAGATTTTGATTAGAAATTTTTTGATTTATAAATATTAAGAAATAAAAAAATCTGTCTAAGCATTAGATTGTTTAATGTACTTAATATATTTATATAAAATTAACTCTATACATTTTATGAAACATTATTATTTTCATATTAATATATGGAATATAGGGAAGTTACATTATTCTGGGCCTATTAGGGGCCCTCCCTATATGGAATTAATTATTTGTCTGTTTACATATCTGATGGTATCCAATAATTTCCGATATATTTGCCTTGAAGTTAATGATTATTAATGCTTCCCAGATTTGAGATTTGTTTATGTTAGGAAATACATAAATGGTTGAATTAAGTGGTATGATTATTAAAAAGAGATGTATAAATATTTTATGCATATTTAATCGTTTTTGAATGGTTGTCACCTAGAGGAGAAAATAGATGGTAGGAAGATTAATTTGATTTCTGTGAGGAATGAGATATAATTAAAAAGTAATTATATACTTATTAAATAATAATAAAAACATACCAAAAGTGAGTATTCAAAATAAGTTTCAATATACTGCTAGAGTTACGGTAATAACTTGACTCTGAGATGGTAGAGTTAGAACGTGAAAAGTAAAGTATAAATTAGAATTATACTATGCGAGAAAATTCGCTCTTTCTTCAAATGGATCCTTTCCTGTTTCCAGGATTATCAATAGGCGTCTACAAGAAGTATGATTGATATAAATTTGAGGAAATATGTGAGTATCAAAGATATACCATTGTATTGCTCACTATAGATGTAATAAAGTTATTATGGGTAGCTTGGTACCTTGATGAGGTAAACGGTGGATCATACCGAAGGATATTGGGTTAAAGAATTGCTTTTGTGAGGAGTTAAAGTGAATACTAAAGGTTAAATTAATAAAGATATGTAAAAATCACTATATAACTTTATCTATCTAAAGTTCCAGTTCTGAATACCTTTAATCGCGACCAGTCTATACAAAAGGGTTGGAGAGCTCTGAACTAGAGGAATATGTTACAAAAATCTTACCTAAAAGCGAAATACAAGGATACCCATATGTCTTTTTCCAATAAAAACGAAATACTATTTTGTTGTATAAAAGACAATGCTTTAAATCATACCTTTGCCAAGGTGTCCTGTAATAGCATTGACAGTATCCAAGCTATCCTTCTTCATGATACCGCAATTAATACCGGCCATAAGAATGGCTTAGTTGTCAAACTAGAAGAATTGTTGGGAAGGAAACTGCATATTATTATATGTGCACTATATCAGAATGAACTGCCATTAGGAGCTATTTTCAAAAAAAATGGACAATGTTACAACTGGGCCAAAAAGTTTAATGAATCAATTTGGTAAAGATGTGCAGAAAATCTCCATAAAATAATGAGGATGGTGCTTTCTCTAACTGAATTGATTTTTATGAATGTGAGGGGAGTGTTGAAAGAACCATTCGCATTCTATAATATTGAACAAATAATCGCATTCACAGTCGCATTTGCAAATATTGACGGTTTCGAAAGGTGCAAGAAGGAATATGGTATTTTGGGGAAAGAGGTTATTAAGCAAAGCGAGCAACTGTCTGTTGGTATGAAGTGTATGAAAGTTGAGAATGGTAAAAGTCTGCCGGTGAGGAGGATCACAAATTATAGGAGAAAATTGACAAGACCAACGGATAAGGTCGAGCACTGGTTGATTTGGTGATTGGTACTTGATTGTGTGTATATCCAAAGACTTTTATGGAGGTTTAATGTTCCGCAGGATCTTGAGAGGCAATAGATAGTACCTGTATATTAAGGGTAAAGGGAGTAAGGGTAACTAAAGGAATTATAGGGGAATTAGTTTATCGAGTTGTTTGAAGGTGAAGATATATCTGGATTTTTAGTTTCGAAATGTGCATCGAGTGACTGAATGCACTGACTGGTGAATCCCGACAAGTGCGTTTAAGGAGTGGTTGAGCGATGTGTGGTCAAATCTTTACATTTGAAACAAATGACGGAGACAATTAGGGAGAAGAAGCATAAATTGTAATTTAGGTTTTATGATTGACAACTAGGCTTATGATAAGGATTAATAGGAAGCTCTATGGCCACGGTGGTGTTAATGATATGGTGTGGTGGTACGCTTCTGATGGAATCAAAAAGTTTGTAGAACGATAGTGGAAGCGTGTGTAAAGCACATAGCTATTTTGTCTAAGTGATTTTTTTTTAATAATTCAATAGAGGATTGAGCTCAAGGGAAAATGTGTTATGCTCTCCTTGTTATTCAATTTGTATATGGATGGGGTTATGAAAGAAATAGAGATAGTGGTGGCAGGAAATGATGTTAAGAATATTGGAGAATGGAGGTGAGTGGAGGTGCCCTACCTTTTATATGCGGATCGATTTTGGTTTTGTGTGTGAGAATCTGAAGAGAGTTTGAAGAGGATTGGTAGAGGAGAGATTGGCAGGGTGTGTAAAAAAGAGAGCTTTGAAAGTAAAAATATAAGAGTTTTGTTTTATGGTTGTGTTTGTCTGAATAGTTTCCGGTTTTAAAGGTAACGTTACAATGCTGCTACCTTGCATATGTTATAATATAAATGGGGATATAGTTAAATGAAAAGTTAACGGATTTATGCATAGTGTAGTAGGAAAGTTTATGAATGGCAGGAAGTTGGTTTGGCTGCAATTAAATTCGTTGGTGGATCGTAAAGAGAACTGGTCTTGGAGTGTGCTAGGGCTTACATAGGGTAATGTTGTTGTACCTGTGTTAATGATATAGCAGTGAACTTATGGTCCTGGATAAGGAGGTATAGATCTAATTCAATTTGTGTTCGATTGGCAAGTACTCAGAGCTAGCGTGAAATATTGTGAGTAGAAGAAATTAAAAAAAATAGGAATGAACGTATTAGACAGTTAATTGTGGTGTGAAGAAAGGGGTAAATGAGAGAAAATGAAAGTAATTTGAGATGGTTGGGTCATGTGGAAAAGATGAAATGATAGCCGGTTGGTTAACCGGATGTTGATGAGTGATGAGTGTGTTGGGAACCGGGAACCGGGTCCTGGCGAGCACCGAAGAAACAGTGGATCGGGTCGGTTAAAGGACTGTCTGGAGGAGAGAATGAGAGTTTGGTAGAGGCGAGAAGAAAGGTGCATAAATAAGAGTGAATGGCGGGTTTGTGAAGGGGGATGAATTTGCCCCCACCTAATGCAGGGATGAAACCCTACACTGACGATATGTTTCAAATAGTGCGGGGTAACAGTGCGAATCCTGGTGCAGCTCTAGGTTTATTTTCCCTGACTAACGACGAACTCTCAACTAATAGGTATATGAAAAGGCGGTAAGGCTGAGATTTCTTTCGACTTGTCATAGTCCTCTTCCTATCTACTTTTCTGTTTCCGGTACAATGTCACGCGCGCTTAACCCCAGTCCCTGGCAACGTCCAGATCATATATTATATAATATATATATTATTATATATATAATATATTAATATATATAATATATTATAAATATATAATATATTATATATATATATATATTATATATATATATATATTTTTCTTAGTATTATCTTTGAAATATAAATGTATGATGGGAATGAACTCCGTAACATCCTTTTGAAAGCCTTATACGTTGGAGACTTGAGCCAAGATGTCACAGAAAGTTTGCTATTGAGAGCAAGGTAATATATAATATATGTAAAAATATATATATATTATATATATTATATTATATATTTATATATATAATATATATAATATATATATATATATATATATTATATATATTATATATATATATATTTATATATATATTCTATATATATATATTATATATATGTATTTATGTATATATGTTCCTACATTATTAACGATATTACGTAGTTTTTCTAAAATTATATAGTCGATGCCTTTTCTTTGTATTCACATAAAAGAAACGTTTTAAGTATGGCTACGGAGCTAGATACGGAAGCGAATTTTTTTTCGATGAAGTCTGAGAAACAGATGAAAATCGCTTTGCAGCGCAGTAAATGGAGGCTGAGCACAGAGACTCGTAATTTTAAAAAGAGAAAGAGCGGTGCAATTTCAAATGATGGAGTCTGAACCTGAGTCGGATACTTTAAAGTGGAGACTGAGTCTGAGCCGGATATTTTAAAGTGGGGAAGGAGTCTGAGCTGGATATTTTAAAGTGGAGACGGAGTCTGAGCTGGATATTTTAGTGGTGACGGAGTCTGAGTCAGATGTTTTAAAGTGGAGACGGAGACTGAGCAGGATGTTTTAAAGTGGAGACGGAGTCTGAGCCGGATATTTTGGTAGTGACGGAGTCTGAGTCGGATATTTTAAAGTGGAGACGGAGACTGAGCCGGATATTTTAAAATGGGGACGGAGTCTGAGCCGGATATTTTAGAGTGGGGACTGTCTGAGTAGGATATTTTAAAATGGAGACGGAGTCTGAGCCGGATATTTTAAAGTGGAAGCGGAGTCTGAGCTGGATATTTCAAAATGAAGATGGTCTTAGCCAAATATTTTAAAGTGGGAGGGGGAATTTGAGCCGGATTTTTAAAAGTGGAGTCAGAGTCTAAGCCGGATTTACATAAGTGAAGACAGACTCTAAGCCCGATTTTTAAAAGGAGGCGGAATCTGAGGCGGATATTTTAAAGTGTGGCGTAGTAGGAGCCAAATATTTTAAAGTGGAGAGGTAGTCTGATTCGCAAATTTTAAAGTGGAGAAGAGTCTGTGCCGGATATTTTAAAATGGGGCAGAGTCTTAGGCGGAATATTTTAAAATTGAGCCAGAGTCTGAGCCGGATATTTTAAAATGGAAACAGTCTGAGCCAGATATTTGAAAGTGAAGGCAGATTTTAAACCGAATATTCTAAAAGCGGATTCGGAGGCGGAAATTTTAAAATGCTGGAGCCGGAGAAATCACCGGCTCATTAAGCCTGATTTTATGAGATTAATAAAATATAAAGAATCTATTTTAGCAATGGATTCATCTAACCGTTAGACCTATGAAGAAATTGTTGCAATGGCAAACGTGTTCCAAAAATATTTACTCCAAACAGGCTTGTGAAATTATTATAAATTATTGATTATATTATAATTTACAATAAAATTATAAAATTATAAATTTAGTAGATAATTATAATAAATTTACAGAATTTTCTAAAATTGCTCTTTTTTCTTTCTTTTACCCTTTTCTTTTTTTATATTCTTTTTCTTTAATTTTCTCAATTTTTTCATTTTTCATTCTCTTACTTCCTTTTCCTTTTCGTTATTTTCTTATTATATTTTTTCATTTCCTCGTTTCCTTTTCTTGGTTTTCATTCTCTCTCTCTCTCTCTCTCTCTCTCTCTCTCTCTCTCTCTCTCTCTCTCTCTCTCTCTCTCTCTCTCTCTCTCTCTCTCTCTCTCTCTCTCTCTCTCTCTCTCTCTTTCTCTCTCTCTCTCTCTCTCTCTCTCTCTCTCTCTCTCTCTCTCTCTCTCTCTCTCTCTCTCTCTCTCTCTCTCTCTCTCTCTCTCTCTCTCTCTCTCTCTCTCTCTCTCTCTCTCTTTTCTCTAATATATTTTATCTTTTTCCACCCTCTATCTTTTTCACCTATATAGGCCCTATATAAAGTTCAAGATTTAATAAATAAATAAATAATAATAAATAATAATAATATTAATAAATAATAATAAATAATAATAATAATAATAGTTAATGGTAGTAAGAATAATGATAAATGGTAGCACGTAATAATAGTAGTAGTATTAATAGTAATAGAAATTACAGTAATTGTAATAATAAGGTTTGCTAACTTTTTTTCAGTTTGGAACTGTTGGAGCTGTTAAATCCGTTTATATCTGCAGGCACACTAATACCAAAAAATCCTTAGGATATGCCTACATAAATTATGAAAGTGAGATAGATGCTGAAAAGGCACTCAACACGCTCAATTATGAAATTTTGAATGATAGACCTATGAGAGTTATGTGGTCACAGCGTGACCCTTCTCTAAGAAAATCAGGTATAGGAAATGTTTTCATTAAGAATCTACATGAGAGTATTGACAGCAAAACCCTGTACGATACATTTTCATCATTTGGATGTATCCTTAGTTGTAAAATAGCCGCAGATGAAAGTGGAAAATCAAAAGGCTATGGGTTTATACAGTTTAGAACAGAGGAAGAAGCCAAAACAGTTATTGATAAAGTTAATGGCAAGTTAATATTTAACAAAAAGGTTTATGTGGGGAAGTTTAAATCCAAAAGAGAGAGAGAAAATATGGTTGATAAAAATACTGATCATTTTACAAACGTTTTTATTAAAAATTTTGCCCAATCGCTAGATGAAGATAAATTGTATAAATTGTTTTCCAAATTTGGAAACATCAAGAATCATATTATTATGAGAGGAGAAGATGGAGAGTCGAAAGGTTTCGGCTTCGTAAATTATGAAGATGCCTCTGCTGCTGAAGCAGCTGTGTTAGAGCTCAACAACAAGGAAGTAGCCGGTCAAACCTTATTTGTAGGACGAGCTTTGAATAAAGACGAAAGGCAGAACGATTTACAGAAAGAAAATTTAAAATGTAATCCGGGTGTCAATCTTTACGTTAAATACTTGGATGATTGCGTTGACGACCGCCTTTTACGATTATTATTTGGTCAATTTGGCACCATCACAAGTGCCAAAGTCATGAAAGATGATAATAATAGATCCAAAGGTTTTGGTTTCGTATGTTTCTCATCTCGAGAAGAAGCTGCACACGCTCTCACTATGAATAAGAAATTCGTTGGAAGTAAGCCATTGTACGTTTCTTTAGCTCAGAGTAAGGAGGACAGGAAACTTCAAGTTATTTCTCAGCTCAGGAAGTATATGAACGCACAGAATCAAATGTTTAAGGTGAATGCACCTTACAATATGTCTACCGTTG
>JABUQX010068683.1:10000-37500 GCA_015478945.1 Trachelipus rathkii | reverse complement strand
GAAACAGTGAAAATGAGTGGTGTGGTGTGAAATGTGTTTGTGTTGCTGTGGAAAGGAATGAGAGGGATAGAAGGATTTGCAATTCTGATGAGTGAGTTGTGGTAGAGAGCTATGGTAGATTTTGTGTGTGTGAGTACTAGAAGTCTAAAGGTTAAATTTAAGTTTGAAATGGTCAAAATTTGTGTGGTTGCGACATATATGATCCATCTGAGGGTAATGTGTTGAAAAAGAGTACGATTTTCTGGAATAATCTGAATGATGTTTTGACTTCCAGAAAGGAGATTCAGTTCATTCGCCACATATCTGCCCATTCAAGGATTTTTTTTACAGTTGTCACCACCAGGGTTGTGGAGTCGGTTCAAAAATTTTCCGACTCCGACTCCGACTCCGACTCCACCCTCTTGAAAATTACCGACTCCGACTCCGACTCCGACTCCGACTCCGACTCCGACTCCGACTCCGACTCCACCCTTTTGAAAATTACCGACTCCGACTCCGACTCCGACTCCACCCTCTAGAAAATTATCTATATGAAAAATTATATATATATATATATATATATATATATATATATATATATATATATATATATATATATATATATAAATATATATATATATATATATATATATATATATATATATATATATATATATATATATATATATATATATATATGAGAGTATGTTGTTACCTGTGTTAATGTATAGAAGTGAGACTATGGTTTGGAATAAGAGGTATAGATCTAAAGTAAAATGGGTTCAGATGGACAATCTTAGGGGCGTGTTAGGTGTGAGAAGAATTGATAAAATGAGAAATGAACGTATTAGAGAATGTGTGGTGTGGGGTAAATTAGAGAATAAATGAAAGTACGTTGAAATGGTTTCATCATTCATGTGGAAAGGATGGATGATAGTCGGTTGGTTAAGCGGATGTATAGTGGTGAGTGTGCTGGGAATCGAACGGCTGGGAGACCGAGGAAAAAGTGGATTGAATGCCTGGAGGAGAGAAATGTGAGTTTGGCAGAGGCGAAAAGAAAGGTGCATAATAGTGGTGAATGGCCGGGGTTTGGTGAGGGGGTATTGTTGTGGCCCACCTGGGTCAATGAACCCCACATTGACCAGATGCCATAGTGAAGGTTCGTCGTGGTCCCGTAAAGCTCTAGGTGGTTTTTCTGACTGCGACGAGTTCTCACTGAAAGGTATAAGGGCGGTAAGGCTGGACTTTCTTTCGACTTTCGTCATATTCTTCTACTTCTTTTTGTTTCTAGTGCATGCTTCACACCTAACCCCCAGTCTTGGGGAGAGAAGGTGGGTGATGATGATGACGATATATATATATATATAACTTATATATATATATATATATATATATATATATAAATATATATATATATATACTGCTATATATATATATATCACTATATATCTTGCTATATATATATATATATAGATCTTTAATTCTATAACATATATATATATATATAAATATACTACACTATATCAGGAAAAGAAATATATATATATATATATATATATATATAAATATATATATATATATATATATATATATATATATATATATATATATATATATATATGCTATATATATATATATATATATATGTATATATATATATATATATATATAGAGATATATGTCTCTTTATATTTATGTATATAACAATAAGTACACCTGCATATATATATATATATATATATATATATATATATATATATATATATATATATATAATATACTGTATATATATATATATATATATATATATATATATATATATATATATATATATATATATATATTTATAATAAATACATAAAAAAAAATATAAATAAATATAAACATTAGCAAAAAAATTTCGGGGGTGTTTTTAGATTGGGAACCATATAATATATATATATATATATATATATATACTGCTATATATACTTCTTATATATATATCTATATATATATATATATACTATATATATATATAATATATATATATATATATATATTACTTCAATAAAGGAATAAAATAATGGAACATTAATAATAATTTGAAAATTTATTCATATAAAAAATTCTTATTTTGATCTCTTAACAGCAAAATGATTGATAACTCCCTTCGTTTATATTGTGAAGCTATGATGAACACTCATTAAAGCCAGTTCTGCTAGATTTTCTTCTCATGTAAAATTGAAAAAGTTTGCTTTGAGCCTTTTCAGAGTAGTGAAATATTGTTTTGGATTTCACATTTTGAGTGAGGTAAATGCTAAAATCCTTAACAATCTAAATATGACTGCACATATCAAATTTATTTCCAAAATTAGCAAAATTTTGGATAGATGTCGATGGAATAAGTAACTTTATAAAGATTAGTAAGTATGGATCTTTGATTCGCGAACTTGCTCTCTAACTGGTTTGAAAAATCATCAAGAATATAAATTGTAATTGCCCTATATCTTTTCATTTTAAATTGATTCTCACAAGAGCCATTATAATTTCTTCATTATCAGAAAGCAGAAGTTCTGTTGCAACTTCCAAAATGTTTGAAAATGTTTGAAAATGTTTCATTGATGTTTGCTTGAAAACCCTTCTAAACAAACATCACATTTCTAATATGATTAAGAGCAGTTGCTGTCACTAATTATGGAGAATGCAATGTAATACATAATGAAAAAGTGTTTGAGAATAAAGTTAAAGACATAAATAAATAAACTTATAGCAAATTTGCTTTTGCTTAAAGACTTGAAAAGATCTAAGTTTTTTATAAAAGGTTAATATCTTGATCCATTGAAGCTCCTCTTAAGCTTCAACAATGCTTTAAAAATTTCATTAGGTCTTAACAATTCATCG
Organism: Trachelipus rathkii; assembly: GCA_015478945.1. Classification (NCBI taxonomy): domain Eukaryota; kingdom Metazoa; phylum Arthropoda; class Malacostraca; order Isopoda; family Trachelipodidae; genus Trachelipus; species Trachelipus rathkii. Next base: position 34,638 of record JABUQX010068683.1, on the reverse strand, counting down.
AAATTTTCCACCTACCTTGTGTCGCCCATTCGTGAGAGCTTTGTCCATTTTAGCTCACCAAATATTTCTTTTTTTCTTTTAAAATAGTAGTCGGCCTTGGCAATCTAAAATAGCATATAGTTGCATTCGATGTGCCATAAAGTTTTTAATGAGTTGTACTTTACATGAATGTGAACAGTGATGAACATCTAACGCCGCTGGATATTTTCGACAGCTTAAACACCTCTAAAGCATTTCTTCATTGCTTTTACACCATCATATCGTTGTCCAATCAGAAAGTTAATATTAAATCAAAGTTCGTAGTATTACCTCAGATAGAGATAAGGAAACAAAGAACCAGTTAGAAGCAACATGGACCTATCGAGACTGTCCCAGTCAACTAAATATTTATCAAATACATGCCCATGCGACAAACACAACCTACACCACACCCTAAGGCCTGTCAATTCTAAACAAAGGTCAATATAATATATACGCCAACTACTACCAAAGCAAAAACTTTTGCTAAAGTTCATGCTAACCACAATACAAGCTTTAATAAGTTTATTGTGATACTGGTAGCTACAACATGCGGTTTACTTTAATAACTAACTAAAAACCCGCCACTTTGGCTACGTCAGAGTATACTATATGATGCACAAACAATCCATATACCTATCCAATCCTTTCTTTAATGTTGCAAGTGAGTCACACTCAACAAACTCCTACGGGAAACCATTCAAAAAATTTTAAACACTATTGCAGAATGAATCAAGGTTACACGTCTTCCTACATTTCTTGTTGTGTCCCCTAGAAAAACTGTCCGTAGTAAATATTTTATAGACTTGTATCATGTTCCCTATGACTGGGAGAATTTGAAGGGGACATAATGGCATATGCGGACGATCTGGCATGTTGGGGCGAGAGAGAGGAGGCGATTCGAGAGGTGGTGGAGTTGTTTGCGGAGGAGTTGGAGGAAGCAGGGATGAAGATGAACATACAGAAGACAGAGATATTAACAGTAACCGGAGGAAATGAGGAGGGGATAAGAATGATGGTGAGAGAGGAGGAGGTGAAGGCGGTAAATACCTGCAATTATCTCGGAGGGTGTTTTAACAGAAGGGGAGGAAGTGGAGAAGAGATTACGTGAAGAATGGAAAAGTATGGATTAGTTATGAAAGCGGTATACCCCATGATGAAAGATAGAAACATGGGAATAGAGGTTAAAAAAAGTGATTTTTAACAGCATACTGACTCCCCATGCTGTACCCGGGCGGAAACATGGACAACAACGAGAAGAGAGGAGAGTAGAAGTGAGTAGAATACAATCGGCGGAGATGAGGATATTAAGAACTATGATTGGAAAAAGAAAGAGACACAGAATGAAATGAAGTTATTAGAGAAGATATAGGTGTGAAGAAGATGACGCTGAAGATGGATGTGGGGAGATTGAGATGGTGGGGGACATCTGGAGAGGATGGAGCAGGAGAGAATGCCGAAAAGAAGATGGGAATGGACACCAGAGGGCAGAAGACCAAGGGGAAGACCGAAGAAGAGATGGGCGGAATCGGTGGAGGACTCTCTGGAAAGATGTCAGCTACCAAATATGAGAGCGCTGAAGAGAAGAGGAATAGTGCAGGAGGATCTGGAGAATGCTTGCGCGGCTGACAGGATGAGGAATCCTTCCTGGGAGAGGGAAATGAGAAGAAATATAAATATAAATATATATATATATATATATATATATATATATATATATATATATATATATATATATATAAAAACAAATACTATATATAAATATATATTCATATATATATACTCTTTATATATATATATATAAATATATATATATATATATATATATATATATACTATACTATACTTTACATATACGTACCTATATAGGATATAACATATATATATATAACATAAAAAAAGTATATATATATATATATATATATATATATATATATATATATATGGAACAACAGCCACTTCAACTAAGAAATCTTCACCAACTACAAATATGTTTCCTCATTTCTATTAATAAAACATATACTCTTAATTTGCTTTGATTAACTATTATTTTTATTATTATTAAAAATTATAATTAAGAGACTTAAGCCATCAAAAAATTTTGATAACAAATAATTTAAAGGAGGGTGTCTACGGATTATATATATATATATATATATATATATATATATATATATATATATATATATATATATATATATATATATATATATATATATATATATATATATATAAACACCATTATTTAGTCATAAAATATAATATCATCTACTCATTGAATGATTAATTCTTAAAAATAGAATAGCATATGCCACCAGTTTCTCCTTCATTTTTCCTCTTTGGTCTGATTTTATAATGCGAAGAGCAGGAAAAGCAGTCCACATAACTTGCGTTGGTAAGAGCAGTAACAGCAATTTCAGCTTCTTGTACAATGTCTTGATACTCTTCGAAGTTACATAAAATTTTTCAACTTCTTTCAGTGCAGCAAAGAAATTTTATTTAAAGTTATGAAATATTGTGTACAAAGTTTGGAAGGACCTTGACCTTTTCTTGAACCAATAGACGCTTTCGACTAAGCACTTCAATATCTAGAAGCTTTTTATGCTAATATTCTGAACTTTCTGAAGAAGATGAGAAGGTAGTAACAGAGATAGTTGTAGTTTCATCACTTAATATGTTTAGATGTATCCTTTTCATCTTGAACTTCCACTGCAGCCCTTTGTAAAAATGGCCACATTACAGGAAGTGCAGATTTAGCTTTTTGTTATTGTTCTTCAGTTAAGCTTACCTGTAGATTGGATCAATATAAACAACAGCTGGTATAATATCATTGTCATCAATGAGAGAAATTTCTCTTCATACCATGGAGTCTTTTATTCCTTCAGTATCTTAAATATAGATGGTATAAGGTGGAAGGTTGAATTTATTAGAGAATATAATCCAAATTGAAACATAAGGTGTTGGTTAAAAATCTTCAGAGGTTTATAGTGCATTTTGTGATGTGGGAAAGTCACAATTTACCAGCACAATCAGTTTAAAGGTACTGAAACCAACTCTATCTTAAAGTTACCGACTCCGACTCCGGCTCCCGACTCCGACCTCTCGAAAATTACCGACTCCGACTCCGACTCCGACTCCACCCTCTTGAAAATTACCGACTCGAGCTCCGACTCCGACTCCACCCTCTTCAAAACTACCGACTCCCCGACTCCGCGACTCCGACTCCGACTCCGACTCCGCAACCCTGGTCACCACCACTCACGGGCAGAGCCCTATTCAAGGAGGGGGTGTATTACTCTCAAAAGTTCACCTTCTAGCGCAAATTACGCATATGAGCACAGACGCAGGCTTTAAAGTGGGGGATTAAATTCGGTAGAATACAAGAGAAGATGGAAGAGAATTCCACTAAAAGGAGAATTGGTGAAGAAGGAAGCACCACAGCAAACTAGCCTGGAGTTACCAATGTCCAGCACAATACTCGTGCGCAGATACAGCCTATTGTGCTACGAAGGCGTCGTAAAGGTGGAGGTATTACGCGAGTGATAAGTTCCCTCGAGCACTTGCCGCTGCGGTACCTATAGGATAGAGATAAAGCACCAACATCGCGCCGCAAAGATAGAGGGTCAAGTGAACTGGAAAGTACAGAACAGTTTATAAGCCTTTTTGCCTGACTAGACCCTGTCCAAAAGCCGGGTGAAACCAGAGCCCCACGATATCATGAGCAGTACTCCATACGCTGGGCGGATGAGACTTATTTGTATAGCGGGCAACTGAGAAAGGAGGGAAAGTCTCACAGTCTAAGCACATCCAGTTCTTTGAGGCCGCCCTAATAACGCCGTTGGGATGTGAGGGTTTCCAACACATTTTGTTTAAGAAGTTAGGCTTAGAGTGTTTTATATTGTCAACAGGAGAGACGAGAGAACCGTCGAAGCAGACAGGAAAGTTAGAAGGTATTTTGGAGAAGGAGATTTGTAAAAGTTGGGTTTTTAAAGAATTGAATTTCACAAAGTTATTTCTATCCATCAGCGAGAATAAAATCGGAAAGATTAAGACGAGAGGCAATTCCAGAAGTAAAAGTGGGAGTAGAATGATATGAGTTAAAGAATGAAGGGTCGAGTCATCCGCATACGAGTGTGGATAGAGTTAGAGGTGCAGTTGAGAAGATCATTAATGAAAAGTAGAATAAAGTAGGAGATAAGACGAACCCTGAGGAACACCACTATTGACAGAAAAGGAAGAAGTCGCCCCATCAACAACAGCCGATATTGAGCGATTTGAAAGAAAGCTAGATATTAGTAAGCAAAGAGAAGGAGGAAACCCAAAGGAGGGGAGCTTGGAGAGCAGTGACGCGTGCCATACTCGGTCAAATGCTTTGGATATGTCAAGCGCCACCACCCAAGTCTCCCGTAGTTCCTAAGAGCGAAAAACCATAAATCGGTTTGATAGGAATGTATATCGCCAGTAGACTTCGTGCAACGAGAGCCGTACGTGGCGATCGGAGGGTTCCGATGATTTAAGTGAGTTGAGAAAGGGTTTCAAAGATCTTAGATAGAATACAAGTGAGAGCTACAGGGCGATAATTAGAAGGATCAGAGTGACTTCCTTTTTTTCGGAATAGGTTGGACATGTGAGAGCTTCCAACACTGAGGAAAGTGCTAGTATTGAGACATAGAGAATATAGTTGAGCGAGGGGCCGAAGAGATTAGCCTTTTCAGTTGGAGAATTAGCAACACAATGATGAGATCGAATAAGAGGAGGAAAGGCAGATTTACAGAAGTTGCTAGAGATGAAAGATTTGTCAGTAGGAGAACCAAGGAGGTTAGCGCACTTTCCTTTGATGAAAGCCAGCTTTGCTCGTCGAAAAGTATCCCTGCAACGATTTCTAGCTGAATGAAAATTAGCGAGAGTGATAGGAGAACGAGAATTTTCCACCCGATACGCGCTGTCTCTAACCTGAATGGCCAGAGAGGAACAAATACGATCGAACCATGGATTATGAGGAAAGAAAGATTTAGTTTTAGAAGGAATGAATGAGGAAAGAAAAATTTATCTGAAGAAGGAATGAACCTGCTCATCCCATCAACGATTACAGCTCCCTCCTTATCTTTTAAATCTTTATACATCCATCATTAATCCTTATTGAGGTAACCAATTTGCTATCATCTGCAACTTGGAAACCTTACATTTAAGTCCCTGGTCTAAATATTTTATACATGTATGAGGAACAGCCACTTGACCTAAGAAATCGTTACGGACCACAAACATGTCTCCTCATTTCCATTAATAATACTTTCATTTTCATTGATTAACTATTATTATTATTATTATTATTAGTAGTATTGGTAATCAGTATTATTATTATTGGTATGTTGAATTGTTGCATTGGTTGTTTGATTTGTTGTTTTGTTATTATTGATGATGGTATTGTTGTATTATTATGTATGTGTCATTACGTATTATTATTATTATTATTTATTATTATATTATTATTGTGTGTGTGTATTATTGTTATTATTATTATTATTATTATTATTATTATTATTATTATTATTATTATTATTATTATTATTATTATTATTATTATTATTAATTATTATTATTATTATTATTATTATTATTATTATTATTATTATTATTATTGAGACTTAAGGAATCAAAAATTTTGATCGCTAAAATAATTTCGGGAGGTTCAACCCTGACCCTCATTTTCAGCCCCTTATATATATATATATATATATCACTTATATATATGCTCTATATATATATATATATATATATATATATATATATATATACTAAATGATATATGCTATATATATATATATATATGCTTAACCAATTTCTTAATATATATAATATATATATACTATATATAGCATATATATATAATAATATATATGTATATAATATATAGCATATATATAACCTTTCAACTCATCTGCTATATGCCCTATTCGCTGCTATAACAACAATATATATATATATATGCGGTATATATAATAACATATATATACTGCTATATATATATATAACATAACATATATATATAATATATATATATCTTTCTATATATATATATATATATATATCTTATGCACTAAGAGAGAAATTTTAAAGAATCGTTTTTCGGTGTCGTCATCGTCACATCGTCATGTCATCCGTCATCTCAAAATTTGCTCTAATCGTCATCGTCATCGGCATCGGCAAAAATTTCATAATCGTCCCATCACTAATATATATATATATATATATATATATATATATATATATATATATATATATATATATATATATATATATATATATATATACTGCTATAACTATATATATATATATATATATATTGTTAAATCAATAAAAAGTTAATTAAATAATTTTATACTAAAGATATCCATTAGGTACTCTAGGCTGTTATAATGAAATGATTTTTATATTTATATTAAATCTAACAAAAATTAGCAAAATTTAGCCAAAAAACCGAGAGGCTAAAATTTTTTTTTTCTTTTGGCAACTTATGAAATTAGCCACAATGGTTAAAATTATCCACATCTGGTAACCCTGCTGGCAACTGACAAGTGCGTGAATAATGATTTAAAACGTTTCAAAACGTTCCAACCAAAATTTTCGAGATCCTTATATTTAAATTCTAACAAACACACACACACAAAAATATTATATATATATATATATATATATATATATATATATATATATATATATATATATATATATATATATATATATATATATATATATATATATATATATATATATATATATATATATTGCCCAGCTCATGCGATATGGGGCGTTAAATCTGTTAGCGCGCGAGGCCCTTATAAGGCGCGGGGCCCTTATAAGGCGCGGGGCCCGGGGCGATTGCCCCTGTCGCCCCACCCTAGAGCCGCCCCTATATATATATATATATATATATATATATATATATATATATATATATATATATATATATATATATATATATATATATATATATATATATATATATATCATCCACCTTCTTCAAGACTGGGCGTAAGGTTTGTGTCATGCGCCGGAAACTAAAGTTGTAGAAGAATATGACTAGTCGAAAAGAAAGCCCAGCCTTACCGGCCCCTTGATACCTATTAGTGAGAAGGCGCCGTCACAGTCAGAGAAATCAACCATAGGCTTCACGGGACGCGACGGACCCTCACTATGACATCTCGTCAATGTGGAATTTATCCCGTGGCCCATGTGGGCCACAACCACACCCCTCACAAAACCCCGCCACTCGCTAATATTATGCACCTTTCTTCTCGCCTCTGCCAAACTCTCATTTCTCTCCTCCAGGCATTAATTTACTGCTTCAATCCACGTTTTCTTCGGTCTCCCAGCCGGTTGATTCCCAACACACTCACCACTATACAATATACATCCTCTTAACAAATAGACTATCATCCATCCTTCCCACATGACCAAACCCTCTCAACGTACTTTCATTTATTCTCTCATTTATCCCTTTCTTCACACCACACAACTCTCTAATACGTTCATTCCTCATTTTATCAATTCTTCTCACACCTAACACGCCTCTAAGATTGTCCATCTGAACGCATTGTACTTTAGATCTATGTATCTCATTCCAGACTATAGTCTCACTACTATACATTGACAAGGTAACAACATACCCTCATGTAAGACCCTAGCGCACTAAAGACTTGTCCCTTTACATACACCAGCGATTTAATTGCACAGCCACCTTCCTGCCATTAGTTTAACTTATATATATATATATATATATATATATATATATATATATATATTATATATATATATATATATATATATATATATATATATATATATATATATATATATATATATATATATATATATATATATATATATATATATATATATATATATATATAATATATATATTATATATATATATATATATAATGAAAATTAAGGCCAGCACAATGATGGGCAAATTTTTAATAGGACGTTTCGAATCCAGGGTGATTGATCTTCAGGTAAAATAAAAAAATAAAATTCTACACAAATAAATAATAAATTCCAATATGATCTATAAATATTCCGATAACACAAAAATATATTCATACACCCTCACTCCTTTTCATACATATTTTCGTTCTTTAACGTAAAATTTATCCTATGTGTAAATACATTTTTTTAATTTATATTTTATAAACACTCCTCTTAGTTCTTTCTTCGTTCAAGGGAGACTGCGCATCAAAGAAGTCTTTGAGAAATATTTCCTTTAGTCAAGGTACAATCGTGTTCACAAGAAGAAGATAATATACAGCCTTATATACATAGTTTTAGTAAGCAAAATGCCATTGTCTCTTGAGGTATTTCACAACCAACGCAAAGGCCTTCAGGATGCAAATAGTGTTGGTTTGTTAAATTTGTGTACCATGTATGTAGGCTCTTTCTGGTGAAACAACTTATGACTGTATCTCTAAACTAACCTTGAGGCATCCTTTATAATTGCATATTTTATGTTTTGTTATATAGACGTTATTCGCATTTTATTTATTTCTTATTTCATTAAATCTAATGGACCATGGTGAAATAACTTATGAGCATGACCGTACCTCTGAACTAACCTTAAGGCTTCCTTAAGAATTATTTTTACTTAAACAGCTTGTCTTTTTTTCGAATTTATTTATTTCCCATTATTTCATGTATTGGAATGGACTATGCGAATGATTTTATTCGAGGCTGTGCCCCAATTAATACTCTTACATTAATATAGCATAAACATTTTCTATATGTATCTGAATGAATTTCAGAGTATTTAAAGGTGCTGATGGTACGGTACGAATACGAAAAGATATTAAAGTATCAAGTTTTACATTGCTTTATCTGGGTTCAGTTGCCAAAGGTACGGCAGGAAAACTCGTGATTATTTCTATTTATTATTATGGGTTGTTCTTAAACATCTTATCATATTTAAAAATTTTGGTTTATTTCCATAAAATGTGAAATATTTGAGTATTCATTAAGTTTCAGCCTTATATATATATATATATATATATATATATATATATATATATATAACTATATATATATATAGATATATATATATATATATATATATATATATATATATATATATATCTATAAGAGCACACATCTATAAATGAATGAGTCACGCGAATTTTATACTACTCCATCAGCGAGTTCGAACACTGGACTCCACGCGTTGCTGAGTTAACATTAACGGATACTCAACCATACTAGGCTCCATTCCCCAAAAGAACGCTAAACGTGGGTTTAAAGCACCGGTTTTCTCATCCCATATATATATATATATATATATATATATATATATATATATATATATATATATATATATATATAACATATACCTACTATATATATATATATATATATACTATATATATATCTTATATATATATCAGCCAACTAGCACTTGAAGGTTCGTTTAATACATCAGTTATCTTTAACGTAATGCTTCCGGCAACTTTTTTTATAGGTTTAATTTCTATAGGTTTAATTAATAGAAGAAAAAATGGGTTTGAGTTAATGATTTTGGGTTTGATAGTTATAATACTTTGTTTAATATTCAAGTAATTTCTTATAACTGGCACTGCTGATGTTGTTTTATATCTGAAGACTATTGTAGAAGAGATCGAAACGTTGTCGCCTTAGCTGTGCACTATTCTCTTTTGTCGCTTCATGCTACGGTGACAAGTTAAGCACTTTAAAAAGCAAAACCACCTTTACGAAAACGAATAAAACATTAATATGAGAATATTTATTAATATCAAACTTAGGCAAAGAAATTAAAGAAGCGACTCTCTATGAAAAGGTAAGAATATTTATACCAAATTTTGGTCTTTTTCGTCTTAAATAATTCATATCAGATAAAAATTAAGAAATGATGCGTAATAATAAGAGACGTGGTCACTGCGACCAATTAATTGGTGACCACATCTTGTAGACCAACATTGCTATCAGAATAGAAGTTAGAAAATGTGAAAACGCACACACCACTAAGACCTGCTGGATGCTTGTGTGAATTATCCGTGTGAAATTGAGTTTTATCATATCGATTATAGATCCGAACACATTTTTACTTGATAGGTCAAAATAGAACTTTAATGTATTAATAGAGCTTCACTTTTAAAAATTTTAAAAAACATATCCTAATTTAAATCTGTAACCTAACGTAACTTAGCCTTACTTAACCTAACCAAACTTATATTAACGTATAATTTATTTCACTTTCCATTGTTTCAACAAACAAATGCACAACTAAACATGCTGTAGTAAACTTATATAAATGTCGAAAAAAGTTCTAACTTTTTCGCTACTCGCGCTGTTGTACATTTTGTTCGGTAACGAAAATTATGAAAAAATGACCTTCAGGCCTACATTAGTCACAGATAATTGACCAAGACCCCACACACACCTGGGCATCACTACACACACAGCCTAGGTGAGTTGCCAACACGCGCCCGCACGGTTTTCAGAACTGGATCAATTTTACGGTACTCTGATTTTATGATGGACGTTTTAGGGGCGATATACAAAAATAAAGTAAATCAAATCTATCTTAGATAATGGGTATGCGAAAGAGATACATTTTTGGAATCCTAATAAAATTTTAGTTAGGAAATGTAAAAAAAAATTGTGTTAATAATTATAGTAATGAGTAGAAATTTTTACACGTTACTCGTTAAAATAGCTTTCTAGTATGGTTTGTTTTTAACTAGGAAAATACCCCAAGGTATCTCCGCACCGATGGCAGGGGTAGGTCTCGACCTTCAGGGAGTGCGGTGGACTATTTCCCCCTCAGGAAGGGTCTCCGGAACCCCCGCTCTTTGGTATTTGGGTGTCGCGGAGTTCTCCCGCCCTCTCCCCTACGAGGCCATGGGCTTGTCCCCCTGTGATTACACTCGGCTCGAGCCCCTACATTGCCGTGTACCTTTACAAATAATGTATATATATATATAATTTCGCTAGAACAGACAAAAAAAAAAAAATTCATTTCGACCCTAGGCATCTATTTATGTATCATGGCAGTACTGCCTGTGTAAATTACCAGTCAATTCCGTTCCGTGTGAAGTTTAAAGTAACTTTGTCCCACAACCTATATATATATATATATACTATATATATATCTCTCTATATATACTAACATATATATATACACTATATATATATATATATATATATATATATATACTATATATATATATATATGGTATTGTTCTATATTTGAATCGGAAACAAAATTATTTTCTGAAAAAAATTCAAGTTCAAAAAAATTTCCACAAAGTTCGCGGTAAAGTAAGTTTTAGAAGAAAGTGCTGGTTGCAGGCCTTTGGCATAATTCCAGAAGCATACTAAAGGTACTTTGCTTTTCTGATAAATTTTTGAACTCGAATTGGGAATGAGAAGATAACTACAACTCCTCTACTACATATATATATATATATATATATATATATATATATATATATACTATATATATATATATATATATGTATTACTCTATTATATATACTACTATCTCTATATATATATATATATACTACTCTCACGCCGCGAGCCAGATTAAGGACCTGTAGCTTTAAAAGTATAACAGCTACAGGAAAAATAGTATTACAGTTTTAGCAAGCGTTTTCATCGATGAAACATAAAGAAAAATTGTTTTATAATTATTTATTAACACCTTAAATATGGTATATAATGAATCTTAGATCTGGCTAGCGTACGGTGTGATTGACCTTTAATCCCTCCTTACTTCACGAGAGCAAGAGTTGCCAAATAGTTTTTTAATTTTACGCTTTGGAGAAAATGTTTTCTTTTATATCCTTTTACGGGGTTCGGTCGACCGGAGGGACGGGAGGCAGTCGCCCATCGTCCCAGTGAGCCAGGAAACCCCGACTCATGCAAAATAGTTCTTTTGCTTTTACACGTAGGATATCCTTTGGTTAAAAAAGAAAAAAAATCAACATTGGCACCTTTGCGTGCTCCACTCGGTATAGAGCTCTTCGTATCTCAGAAAACGGTAATATCATACTAGTTTTCCAACATTTTTAACTATTTTAAATTTTCAAAGCGTTATTTTTTTAAATTTATGGATAAAAATATGTCTCCCTGATTAGTAAAAATTTTATTTATTTTCCTGTACCTGTTATAGTTTTTTTAGTTACATGCATGATCTTTCAAACTATTATATATATATATATATATATATATATATATATATATATATATCTTTATATATATATATATATATATATATATATATATATATATATATATATATATATATATATATATATATATATATATATATATATACTATATAAGTAATACTTGCCTAGGTTTCGACCAGTCAATTTGTATTCTGAATCCCGCATGTTTTTAAAGAATAACCAATTCTATCTTGGATACCTCTTAAATACGCGGATTCAATATATGACTTTTTCTAGATCTGCCAAAAGATATTTACTTCTATTACTATTTACCAGCTCTTAGGAATGCACCGATACCAGTCATGACAAGTTGAAATGACTTTAATTTTTGAACTGTTGATTTCAAGTCTACCTTTTTTCTATATGAAAATTTAACCAAACCAATTACTCTTTTGTTTTTAAATTTGAAATCACAACACAATAATACAATTTGTTGTTTTTTTTTAAACAATATACTTGTAAATTTTGTTTATTAAAAACTTGGTGATATATAAGAGAAAAACAATGTATCGATATTTTTTCTATAATTGAACAAAGTAGATCGGTTTCGAGAGAGTCAGTTTAGACAAACTTTTGTGGTGAGCACACATATCTTAACTTAAGGAAGTTTTCGTTATTTGTATACTAAAATTATTTGTGTATATATACATCCTCCCTCAGATTATTTCCCTTTGTTCTCAAAATTAAATTTAATATTAAAAATTGTTAATTAAGCTACGGGTTAGCTTAAATTTAATATATAAATTAGAAATATAAATCAAAGTTAATCATTATAAAATGACAAATTTTGTTAAACAATTTAAAGCGTAATATTTAACATCGTCGAATTCCGGGTCTCTCTCTCTCTCTCTTCTCTCTTTCTCTTTCTCTATATATATATATATATATATATATATATATATATATATATATATACATACTATATATAACAATATATATAATATAACATAAATATAATAACATATATAACATATTTCTCTATATATAAGAAAATATATATATAAATATATATATATATATATATATATATATATATATATATATATATATATATATATATATATATAAAAATATTTATGTTTGGAAAAACAATGATATTTGAAATATGTATAAACATAAATATAAAAACATAAATATATAAAATATATAAATATATATATATATATATAATAATAAATAATAAACAATAACAATAATAATAAAAACATAAACTTAATATATATGTATATATATGACATATAATATATATAAAACATATAATATATATATATATAATAATATATATTTATATAACATATAAATATAAATATATATATATGTAACATATAACTTATACTAACATATCAACATATATGTAAACATAACAAAGTTTCAACCAAACATAACATATATATAACAATATATATAACATATAACACTTGCCAGCACCTCTTTAACTATATAAAACATATTGTAACATATAATATACCTTTTATATATATATATATATATATATATATATATATATATATATATATATATATATATATATATATATATATATATATATTTTTTTATTTGTAATAAAATAACTATAATTTTATCATAAATCCTAACTACATATTTTTTTTATATAATAACTAACAATAATAATAACATAACATAACAACAACATATCTCTATATATACATATACATGTATATATATATATATATGTATATATATATATATATATATATATATATTATTTATATAATAATAATATATATATATATAATATGTATATAATATATATATATATATTTCTATATATTCGTTTCTTTTTTTTCGTTTTATAAGATTATGAAAACAGCTGAGATATATATTATATACAGGGTGATAAAAAAAATTGATAGAACTTTTCTCTCTTTATATATATTTATGTGGGGATTAACAGTGACCTTGCTTTTGATTATTATTCTTATAATTCTTATCACTATTATTTTTTATGCTTTAGTTAGCATTTGTGGATTAATGAGCTCAAAGTAGATTAAATGTCTTTTGAAATATAAACATTATATGATTAATATATTCATATTAAAGATTGATGTTTTTAAAATCAAATCGGTATAGCAAATTCATGTATTTTTTTAAATACACAGTAAAGCGCAAGTACCTATAATAAATAAAATAGTTTCCAAACTACTTTAACATTATTATTTATTATCCATTTATTATTCTTAATTCTCCTTACATTCTCTCAAGTAAGGAATCATATTTTATCAATTTTTATTAAGGGAAAACTATCCATTATATATATATATATATATATATATATATATATATATATATGGTATATATATATATATATATATATATATATATATATATATATATATATATATATATATATATATATATATATTAAAATCGTACCAACACGGTCTACGACATTATTTATTTTATTTATTGTATTAGTGATTATAGGTGAGCGTGGCTTCACCTTACTAGTTCAATAAATATTTCTGCGACCCACATTTTCTTTCCAGGCTATCCACAATAGTTATCTAGAATCCGGTCGCCTGCTTTAGTTCTATTGTGGATAGGATGGTGTCTCTTTCACCGGTTGAATAGAATTTACTATTTTTAATATATTTTTATATATTATTATTTATTATTTATTTATTGTTTATTTATTATTTATTTATTTATTTATTATTATTTTTTATTTATTAATTATTTATTATTTATTATTTATTTATCATTTATTATTTATCATTTATTATTTATCATTTATTATTTATCATTTATTATTTATCATTTATTATTTATTTATTTATTATTTATTGTTATTTTATTTATTGTTATTCATTGTTATTTATTTATTATTTATTTATTATTTATTTATTATTTTATTATTATTTATTTATTTATTATTATTTATTTATTTATTGTTTATTATTCATTATTAATTATACATTATTAATTATTCATTATTAATCATTCATTAAGTATTATTACTTTTATATTTCTTTTTTTTATTTTCATTTTTCTACTATTATATTTATTATTATTATTATTTTTTTTTATTATTTTATCATCCTATTTTTTCTTTTCATATTTCTACTATTATATTTATTATTATTATTTTTTATTTTATCATCCTATTTTTTCCCTTGTCTTTCATTTTGATTAATATTTTTCATTTATTTTTATTGTTTTAATGAGGGCTGCGGAGTCGTAGAACATTTTTCGACTCCGACTCCTTAAATTCAAATTCTTATTATCGACTCCGACTCCGCAAGCAAGAATTTTCATTTCCGACTGCACTCAAACAAAATTTTCATGACTCAGGCTCAACAGTCAATTCAATTCGACTCTGACTCAACAGTGTTTGCTCCCTCACGAGTAATCAGCATTTTTGTTGCCCCAACTATTTTTTTCCTTTTGCTTTGATGTATTACGAATCTATGCGGTGTCTAAATCTCAATCTATACAGTGATACCGTAAAACATAAAGATGCAAGCGCAACACATGAGCAAACAAATATATTCTCTGTTCTCAAGTATTAACACTTTCCTGGGACACACCTGTCCAACCTATTGAAAAAGGAAATATCTCTGATCCTTCAACGCTATCCTTCGCTGCCTTGTGCCATGCAGGTCTTTGAAACCCTTTTGAATAACTAGTTTGAGGATCTGGATGTCTCATTCCTCTCTCTCCGATGAGTTATTACGCTGACCGGTACTCGAAAGATCTGGTATACTTTCCTATCTTACCTGATTTATGGTTTTCCGCCGCCAGGGCTGGGAGAGGCTTTGCATGTGGTGGCGACGCGTATCAAACACTTGACCGGGTATGGCGCATGCTCTCTAAGCTCCCCTCCTTGGGTTTCCTCCTTCTCTTTCCTTGCTTATGTCTTTCAAATAACTAAATATCGGCTGTTGTTGATGGGCACTTCTTCTAACATATTCTCATCAATGGTGGGTTTCTCATGGTTTCTGTCTTATCTCCGCCTGGCGCCTGCGCTGGGTACAATGATCTTCTTTGCATCTAACTCTATCCACTCGTATGCCGATGACTCGACCCATTCATTTCTTCAACTCATTTCAATTCTGCTTCTCTTAATTCTAGAATTGACTCTCGTCATTATCTTTTCGATTCCTATTCTCCTTTAATCTGTGGACGTTAATTTCACGGGGTGGTTATACCTAACATGGCCTTGCATTAGTGCTAAAAACTTAAACTTACAAATCTCCTCTCTAGACACCTTTAACTTTCCTATCTCTTTCGACGGTTCTCAAAGTCTTTCTGCCGACCGTCGCCAAAAAAAACCATCGCCAGCCTTAGTAAACAAAAAAATGTCTTCGAAACCTCACGTCACAACGGTTGCTTAGAAGGACATTTCAAAGAAACCTAGGTGTTCTGTTAAGACTGCGGGACTTTTTTTCCTCGGTTACTCAACTATTACAAGGCCCTCATCTTCCTTCAGGAATTTAAACAGAGAACTGAAGGCTAGTTCACCAGCTTTTCCTTAGAACTTCGAACACTACCTTGAAACTATAAATATTCTGTACTTTCAGTTCTTGGCCCTCTATCTTTGTGCGGTGATGTTTAAGATCTTTATCTCTTTTTCTAGGTACACCACCACACCAGCTGCAAGGAAATCGTGAACTATCACTCGCGGCTAATACCACCTTTACACATCGCCCTCGTAGCACAGGGGTGTGCTAATGTGGCGGTTTCAAATGTTGATATTGGTAAACTCAGGCTGGTTCGCTGCGGTGCTCTCATTCTTTCATTGCCACCTCTGTTCTATGGAATTCTCTTCCATCTTCTGTGTTTTCCTGCTGAGATTTAATCTCTCCCCACTGTGCTCATCTGCGTAATATCGTTACTTGTTTTGAGCTTCTGAGTGTTCAACACCCCTCCTTGAATAGGGCTCTGTGAGTGTGTGACAACTGTAAAAAAAATTGTTTCGGAAATGTATAACGTAATTATAATGCAATTTTTATTATAAAACAGCCGTGGACTTTTAATAATTATCATCATCTATCAATTTCGACTCCAGACTCTGGAAAATTGCACGACTCAACGACTCCGACTCCTGGTTTTATTTTTTAGCCCTTATATATATATATACCACTCTATATATATATATGTATATATATATATATATATATATATATATATATATATATATGTATATATATATATATATATATATATATATATATACATATACATAGATAGATAGATAATTAGATAGATAGAATAATCATCCTTCTTTCCCCAAGACAGGAAGGGAGGGTGAGTTAGTGATATGCACGGAAGAAGTAGTAGAAGACTAAGAAACGAATAGAAAGAAAGCAGCCTCACCACCCCTTTATGCCTATTGAAAGAACTCGTGCCAATCGAAAATCCACGCTACAGGCTTCACGGAACCGCGTGGACTCTCACTATGACGTCGTCGTGGGACATCGCGGCCCGGAGTGGTCAATACCCCTCTGAAACCCGCCATTCTCCCCATCAGCGCTATCTTCTCGCCTCTGCCAAGCTCGCATCCCTTCAGGCATCCCTTTACTGACTCAATCCACTTTTTCCGGTCTCCCGACCGGTCGATTCCCCACACACACACCACTATACATCCGCTAAACCAACCGACTATCATCCATCTTTCCGCTTATTAAGTCATCGCTTGTACTTTCATTTATTCTCTCATTTGCACCTTTCTTCACACCACACAACTCTACCTTCATTCCTTCACTACTCATTTTATCAATTCTTCTCTCACGCCCTAACGCTGGGTTTTTTTTTCATCTGAACACATGTGTTAGATCATATCTTATTCCAGACCATAATTTCTCTACTATACAATACATTAACAACAGTAACAACATACCCTCATGTAGACCCTAGGGCAATCAGAGACTTAGTCCTTGCACCACCAAAACGTTAATTACTTGCGGCCTTCCTGCCATTCTCACTTTCCAACTACACTTTGCATTATCCTTTCCCTTTTCATCCAACATATATCCTAAATATTTAAATCAGACACTTGTTCCAGCTGCTCACCATCTGTAACATAACTTCCCTGAGGACTGTCTCACTTCATTATGTAATCCACTCTGCATCCACGTTTGCCTAAACTCCTCTTTACACCCTATATCTCTATTAATCCTGTCAAACTCTCTTCAGATTCACCACACAAAGTAAATCATCACGTACTTGTGTAATGGGTGAGACATACCTCCGCTCTCTCCCATTCTCCATCATTCTAATACCATCTCCTGCCACCCCCACTTCTAATTCTTTCATATCCCTATCCATAAACAAATTGAAAAGGAGACATAATAGATAGATATTTATTTATTTTATTTATTTATATTTATTTATTTATGTATTTATATTTAGTTATATATTCATATATATTTTTGTTTATATATTTATTTATATATTTATATTTATTTTTTATTTATATTTATTTTTTATTTATTTATTTTTATTTATTTATTTGATTTATATCTATTTATTTATTTATATTTATTTATTTATTTATTTTTAATTTCAGTTTGGCACTGTTCCTTCCGAAGGCAAACTTATATATGTACTCATCTGCAGGCACAGAATTACTGGACAATCTTTAGGATATGGATATGTCATTTATGAATATGAATCTGATGCTCAAAATGCTATTTATTCACTAAACTATGAAATTTTGAATGGCCGACGTATGAGACTGGAGTTTTTACAACCTGATTATTGTTTAAGAAGAACAGAAGATGTAGGCAATGCATTCATTGATAATGTAATGAATCAAGAAATTACCATTATAGATATTAATAAGCAAGAACCTGTTACATCTCAACCCACATCCAAAGAGCCAGGGGGGGTTGGTGTGCTTAAATCCATTCGGGGTACATCTATTCAATCTTACTAATCCATTAAACTCTCTGTATCTGAACATAAATCATTCAACTAGGTATTGAATCTCAACCATTGTCTGTAACAGGACATTACATACTCAACCTACCGTTCATTCAAAATGACGCAACCCTCACCATCCATGTACCAAAATCTACACATCGCTTCCCGTCATGCAACAGATGCTATAACTCCTCTTCACTTCACAAGATTACGTCTCGTCTACATCTATACACTTTGCTAACAGTATTATTACACATCTCTGCCTACATCCATACACACGCAATATGTTACATCTCAATATTCTGTCATCCATAGCAGCGTACATCTGACTAATTCCATCAAGATGTTCTTGCATCACATCCATACTTCCAGCCCATCTCAACACCATCCAACATAAGCTGGCCCATCTCAACCTACATCCATCCAACAAGGTGTTACATCTCTGTCTGTCTACGCCACAGCTGTCTGTCTCAGCCCACATCCATCCAACAAAAATTGTTCATCTCGCCTCCATCCATTCAGATTTTACATTTCAAACCTTCCTGCTCCTTTAGTAGGCAACATCTCATCATCTCTTTGTCAGGTAAGAGACCAGGTTGTTACTACTCAAGAAGAGAATATTGACTGAATCGGTTCAACAGGAAGTAGCAACTGGAAGAACTGAGAGATGTTGGATGGTGAAAACTCTTTCCAGGTTTGTGCAAAAATAACAGATGATTTGTACTCAAGTCTTTCTATATATATATATATATATATATATATATATATATTTATATATATATATATATATATATATATATATATATATATATATATATATATATATATATATATATATATATATATATATATACTTATATATATATATATATATATATATTACTATATATATATATATATATATATATATATATATATATATATATATATATATATATATATATATATATATATATATATATATATATATATATATATATATATTCTATATATATATATATTACATATATATATATATATATATATATATATATATATATATATATATATATATATATATATATATATATATATATATATATATATATATATATATATATATATATATATATATATATATATATATATATATATATATATATATATATATATATATATATATATATATATATATATATATATATAATATATATATATATATATATACCACTTACTTTATATATATATATATATATATATATATATATATATCTCTCTATATATATATATATATATATATATATATATATACTCTTATATATATCAGATAATTTAATTGGAATATTTTTAACTTCTTTAAACGAAAAGTTACCAAAGTGAAAAACCGTTTTAAAAACCTGCTTCAATTGATTTTAACTTAATAAGACTACAAAATATTTTTTGTAAAATTTTTACTCAGGATTTATTTAATATATAAAGAATAATTTTTTACTTTTCTGAATTTAGCTTTTAAAATCAAATTTTTTTAATCCAAATAGTTTCTGAAATCCAAAATTTATCATTATTAAAATGTTTTAATAAAAATAGTAGTAAATTTTTTTAATAAGTACAAGTTAAAAATCCTTCTTGATATTATATATATAAAAAGATTATTTATTTTTAAAAATTTTAATTGATCTTTTCAGTTTTAAAAGCTTAGTCAATAAAATAAATCTTTATTAGGAGAGATTTTGAAAGGTTTTAGATACTGTGTATATAAAAGATTTGTTTCGTTTGCTTATACAAAATTATAGCCTAGAACATATGATGTTGAAATTGCTAACATTCGGCACGGCATGTGATCAGTTATACATTATTAATTTAAAAATATACTCTGCTTATTTAAAAGATTTGCTTCGTTCGTTTATTAAAATTATCCAAATTATGATGTCTCCTAGAACATATATTTTAATTTAATACAGCTTTTATTTCTGTATCGATGTACCTCATTGTTTACGAATGTGATTTCCAGAAAGTATTTGAGCTCCTACCATATACTTCACGTATTATTGATTTCAATAAAGGTTACGACAATTCTCTATTCAAATCTATTAATTCAACAGTGAGAGAAAAAACCCTACAAAAATGAAAAGGGTTGGTATAATGTAGTCAAAGTCTACTATCTCCACAGATAACCCACCAATTCTAATAGATGTTTATAACACTCTGAGCGTAATGTCTTGTAGTCAATCTCTGTTATCGCCAGTCAATCAACCAATTTTGAAATTCTCATTGAGGAAATTGCTCAAGATAAAAATCCAAAATGGCGTTTTAATTCAGAATTTTATATTTCACTGTTCGCCAAATCCCGGGATTGCCGAATCTGAGTTTTGGCGGATTGAAATTTTGGAATAGAATTAGTTAGAATTCATCTCTGAATCTAAATCGGAATCGAAGTCATGTTGGCGAGTTGCATATTCCTAAAGTGTGGGAATCTGAATCAAATTCATGTGATTTTCAATACCTGGAATCACCTGGTTTTTAATACTTGGAATCTGAATTAGGCGATTTTTAACACCTGGAATAGGAACGGAAAAGATTATCTTATTAGCGATTCCGCAGTCCTACGTTAAATGTAGCCACATAATGAATATCAGATTCGATCTCCATAGTTTGAGGTGTCGACCTGATGAGGTTTTTGCCACTCCGAGAGTGGGGAATCCCTATTACATTCAGTTCAGGGAAAAAGGAAAAACTCAAATTAGATAACCTCAAACCAGAACTACGGGGCCACAGAACAACAACGGCTTTGGGTAGAGCCGGAGTCGGAGAAAGGCAAAATGAATATCTCTGGTGGAGCTGGATCAATTTTTTTACACAATACGATAAGTGTCCGGAGCCTGAGTCTTAAAATTTTAATTTGCCGGAGTCTTGCAATTTTAAAATTATGGAGCCGTAGTTGGAGAAGCCAAAAGTTTTGTACCGATTTTGAAGGCCTACCTCAAATTGATGTGGTACAGCTCTCCTCCAATCAACACAAATAATGAAAGAAACATCCATCCGTGAGGAGGGGCTATTATACAGTCTCCTTTCACCCTCTGCGAAAATCGGAAAGTTAACAGGCCAAAATGCATTCGTAAATATATTTTAGCAAAAAGAAAATACAATAACTGATAATGTAATAATTATTTTGATAAAATAACAACAATAATTCAATTCAATTCATAGATTTTTATTCAGGAAAATTACAATTTCAGATTATTTTAATAATGCAGGTAATACATGATTTTATAATACCCAACACAACAAAATACAATACAAATGCAAAATTTCACTATATCTATGGAGATTATATACAACAAATTTAATTTTCCTAATATATGAAAAGGGGCTACCAATTGCAACACTGCTGTATCTTTTGACCCTCTGCATAATACCCTTAATATTGTATATCAATTAAGAATAACACACTAAAGATACTTTAAGTACTACTAATAGTGAGTGGTAGTAAGCTATTTAGTGATAATCTAACAGCAATAATATAAATAATAGTGGTAATAATAGTGAAAAATAATGAAAATGTGCAAAATAATGATGATAAAAAATTAGAGAATGAGAATTGTAATAGAAATTAACACGAACAATAGCAATACTAATAACCATTATCAGCTGCCCCTCGGTTTCCGAGAACTGAGTGGGGTGCCCAAACATGCACCAGAAACACATTAGCTAATTAGATGTCCATGTCCCGAGTCATACTCTCACTGCCAAGATCCTCCCTGAAGTTTCCTACATCGTGACAGCCACTCCCCTCATTGATGTCGGGGTTCATCCCCTGGGCTAGACCCACAATCAAGCCCCCCCCCCCTCATTAAACCCACCATTCACCATTCTTCACATGCTAAATTCACGTCCTTTTCCTTCAGACACCTTTTTTTGTTTTTGTTTTACCGATTCAATCCACTTTTTTGTTGGTCTCTTAACCGATCGCTTCTCAACACACTCACCACTATACACCGGCTTAACCACTCAACTACAATTCATCCTTTCCATATTTAAAACTGTTTTCTTTAAGTTTTAAAACTATTAAAATCTTTAATACTCTTATTCCACCTCTTATCAATTTTTCTCGCATCGAATATGCCCTTAAGATTATCCACCTGAACAAACCATTCTAGATATATATATCTGTTATTCAACACCATAGTTACGCTGCTATGCAATAAAACCGATAACAATATACTTTCATGCAGAACCCTAGAGCACTCAAGACTTAGTCCGATTGCATTCGCTAAATATTTGATTGCACCAGCCGCCACCTCACCAATTACAACTTTCCTACAACACTCAGCATTATCAGTTTTATATACATCCAATATATTGGTTAAATATTATTATCTCACTCCTCTTGTTACAGTTGCCTAGCATCTAACGGTCTCACGTGATTTCACACTGCGTCCTCTATTCACCTACCATCATCATCTTGCTCTGATCGACATTTAGTTTCAAAACCCTTTTACACACCCTATCAAAAAATCCTCTGAAACTTTGTTCAGATTCACCACACAAAACCAAATTATCCGCACACAATAAGCAAGGCACCCTCTGCTCTCTCGCATTTTCCATCAGTCAAACATTCCCCTGCATATAAAAAGACATTACGGGAAAATAGTGTCTGTCTGGACTCAAACCAATGCATGTTGCGAACGAGAATGATAATCCATTGCCTTAAGCATTTGGCCACACAACGAAGCTACGAAAACGTGGCTCCAAACTGAACTTTTAAGCCGCATAGACCCAATTGAAACCATTACTACGTTTTCACCGTGTTTTCTCTAATCTTGTAAACTATATAAATATTGTAATATTCGCAGCTGAATTTATAAATAAATAAGACACTGCGGAAAAGTAGAGAGAGTGTCTCAGCCGGTATTCGAATCGGACATGTTGCGAACGAGAAAAGTAATCCATCAACTTAGCCATTCCGCCACTTCATAAAGCCTCAAAAATTTTGTTTCAACCCGAACTTTGAAGCCGCACGGACCTCATTGATTCTATCACCACGTTTTCACCGTGTCTTTCCTTCGTCTTGCAAATTATATAAATCCTATTAGGTGTCACATGGGGAAAGTTTCATTTCTGATTTTATGCAGCCTTTAAAGTAATTTTTTCTAAGTTTTCATGTATTAATAAAAGAGCAAAAGGTTAATCTTTGTGCTAAAAAACAAATAAAAAAAAAAACATTTTCTTGATAATTTTGCAAGGTTATAGTAAAATGGTATGCATAAACTAGTTTAATTTTTACTTTTCGAAATTGAAGCACCCCCTATCCACCTCGGCGTTACCTAATGATCAAAAGGAAGTCTAGAATTGCGTTACAGGTAAAATATGGGATCTAAATACGAGTTATGGACATCTCCAAAGACTAACAAAAAAAATATTTTTACTCATAGGAATAAATTATAAATAAATATTTGAGATAAATTCTTATATCTCATTTAGATCTTTAAACGGTCTAGGACTGGAAACTAGAAATAT
>JABUQX010068683.1:0-5000 GCA_015478945.1 Trachelipus rathkii | reverse complement strand
GGCGTAAAAACGTATTGCGGAGAAGAAGATTGAGATGTAAGAGTTATGGAATGTAGTTATGGAAATGATGGTCAATGAGAAATGGCTTGTTACGGAAATGAGGTTCGAAGTGAAATAGCTGGTTGCGGAAAAGAAGACCGAGGGGAAATAGCTTGTTTCATATATATATATATATATATATATATATATATATATATATATATTATATATATATATATGTATATATCTTGTTGAAGAAAAAGATATATAGATTTATATATTATTTATCGGTATATATATATATACATATGTATGTATGTATGCATAAAGTATGTATTATTATATATATATATATATATATATATTACATATATTATTACATACAGTATATATTGGTTGCTGTTATTGGTTGCTGGTTGTTAGCACATATTATGCCATATTGGCTAAACATATATTACAGCTGCGCCATGGTTACTTATGCATGGCGGCGGAGTATATATATATATGATATTAGTTATGTACATATAAACAGTTATATATATTGTTATTGTTATTATTGCCATTATTATTATTATATTTAAATAATAGTAACATATTATTATTATTGTTGTTGTTATGATATATATTTTTTTATTATTATGTTATTATATTATTCTTATTTTGGCTTTTATTATTATTATATATTGGGCATGATGAGTATAGGTTAAGTAGAAAATTTTCTCTACCAACATTTTCGTTGTTGTTATTACATACATATTATTATTATTACTGGTATAACAAGTTACTTATTTATTATATATTATTGGTTGGTTGGTATGTTGTTGCTGTTATTGTTATTGTTGTTATTACAGTTATTAGTTATTAGTTATGATATATATTATTATACATATATATTATTATTATTATTATTATTATTATTATTATATTACATACATATATTATTATTGTTATTAGTTATATTATTATACATATTATTATTATTATTATTATTACATATACATACATAATATTACATTATTATTACATATATATTGTTGCTTATTATATATATTATATTGTTATTATTATATTATATATTATATTACATATTACATATACATATACATACATTCTAAGATATATATTACATATACATATACATATTATCTTTATTATTATTATTATTCATATTTTATTATTATTATTACTCATATTATTATATTGTTATTATCTATTATTACATATTATTACATATTATTATATTTCATACATATTATTATTATTATATTATTATTGTTATTATTGTTAGTTATTGTTTATTATTATTGTATATACATATTATTATTATATATATTATATTATTATTATTATTATTATATTATTATTAATTATATTATTACATATACATATTATTATTATTATATATATAATATTGTTTCATATTATACATATTACATATTATTTACATGCTACATACATTACTAATATTACATACATACAATACTACATATATTAAGGAGGTGCTGATATGGTATTATATGGAGCCATGTTATGGTGCATAGTTATTACATATTAATTATTATTATTACATATTATTATTATTATTACATATATACATACACTATATATAAAGCTATTATATACTTCCATATATATATATATTCATATATATATATCCATATATACATATACATATATATTTCATATACATATTTCCATATATATTACATATTTCATATTTTACATTACATATACAGAGGCTATATACATATTGTTGCTCATACAGCTGGGCTACTGATTGTTGGCGCCATTACAGCCAGCAGCTGTTGCTGGCTGTCTGAGAGCTGTGGCTGGCTGGCTGGCTATATATTGCTGTACAGCAGCTATATTACAATATTATATTAAGCTACATACTATGCTATTACTACACATATACATATAGTACATATTAATATTATTACATATTAAGTTACTACTATTGGTTGAGCACATATTGAGATATTACATATTATTATTATTATTAATACATATTACATATATATTATTATTACATATTATTATTATTATTATCTACATTTTACATTATTACACATCTACATTATTTCCATATTACCTTATTATTATACTATTACCTTATATATTCATATACATATTTCATATTACATATATTTATATTATCTATATATACATATCTATATTACCGATTACATATTTCATATTACCTTATTATTATTATTATTTCATATACTTATTTCCTTACATTTATATGCATTTCCATTACCCTTTTCTATATTACATATACATTTATATATCTATATATATTGATATTCTTTACATATATATAATTAGGGATACATATTATTATACATATTATACATATTATATATTATATATATTATTATATATATATATTACATATTATTATTATTATTATTATAGATATATATTATTATATTATTACATATTACATACAGTTATACTCGGCTTCTTAAGTATTATTACTTATTACCTATATTAGTCTATATTATATATATATTACATACTTCCGGTATGCTTATAATTATATTTTACATTAGCCGATAATTGTAAAATTATTGGTTGGTTGGTTAATTGATTGTTCATTATAAATATACATTTATTATTACACAAAATAGGAGTATTTTACTTTTATTCACTCAATGATACTACATATTACACTTATTAAAAACAAAGCTATTCACATACATACATATTATTTGCATATATATATATATTTATATAAGGTTATATATATGTTATATATATTATGTTATTATTATTATTGCTATTATTATTATAATGTATTATATATATTAGTTATATTACATATATATATATATATATATATATATTGGTTATTATTATTATATATATATATAATATATCGAAGTATATGAACCGAATCCGAATCTGGATTCGAATCCGATTCTAGCCTCGAATCCGGATTCGGATTCGATTCAAATCCGAAGGTGCTGGATCGGATTCGATTCGGATTCGAGCCTTTCCACACACGCGGATTCGAAATCGACGACTTTAAAAATATAGGATTTGGATTCGGACTTCGATCTCAAGCATTTTTGCACATGCGGATTCGGATTCGGAGCTCGATTCCGAATCCGGATTCGAATCCGAGTCTATTTATTGTTTCTACAGGATGTCAAAAATCAAAAATAATAAAAAAAAACGAAAACAGAATAAAATTGCATCACCATTTAGGAGCCAACCACAGGAGTGATGTAGGAGCCAATCAAGATGCATATTTAGATTATTTTTGGCTAATCATAACGCCATAGGAGAAATAGAGGTTACTCCGAAACACGGAAAAACTAATAATTTAGAAATATGTTAATGGGCGACAGGGTCCAATATTGGGCTCGTGCTACGCCCGATTTTCACCCCCTAAAAATGGACATAAAATTCGGAATTATCAGCCGAAATGTAGATTTTTTGCCCTCTAAAACGTTGTTTTCTGGTGTTTTTCTGTGTCTGTAGTCATTCTTTCAGAATACTCAGTTTTTCAAAACCCATGTTTTTGACATTTTTCGTATCAACTCCCAGAATTTTTTTCGAAATGACTTTAAACTTGAGATATGCATAAATGGGACCATTACATGCAAAAGTCACGAAGTAGCTTTTCGATTTTTTGAGTTTTGTGCTCAGCGTTGTCCAATTTCTAAACCACTTTTTTTGGATTTTAAAATGAAAATTTGCGATATTTTTTTTCCTCATCGGGCGAAGTGAATGAAATTTTTAGGGCATATATAATAATCGAGAGAGAGATGCACATTTTTTACTTAAATAATTTCTTTGTATATGCATTAGATTTGGATTTGTTCTTAAAACAAATTTTCAAAAAAAATTTTTTTTGGAAATTTTTAAAAAATTTTCTTTTGAGTATACAAAAAATTTATCTAAGTAAAAAAGATGCACCTTGCCCGATTATACAAGCCCTAAAAATTTGATGTTGATCGGATGAGTAGGAAATTAATATATCAATTTTTCACTTTTCCGAAGATTCAAATGTTTGAAAAAGTGAAATATTGAGATACCTTTTTTTCCTACCTGTCCGATCAACATCAAATTTTCAGGGCTTGTACAGTCGGGCGAGATGCATCTTTTTTACTTAGATAATGTTTTTGTATACTCAAAAGAAATTTTTTTAAACATTTCCAAAAATATTTTTTTAAAATTTGTTTCAAGAACAAATCCAAAACTAATACATATACAAAAAAAATTATCTTATTAAACAATGTGCATCTCTCCCGACTACAAATGCCCTGAAAATTTCATCCACTTCACCTGAAACAGGAAAAAAAAAAAAAAATTTTCATTTTAGAATCCAAAAAAAGTCGGTTTTGAAATTGGACAACGCTGAGCACAAAACTCAAAAAATCGAAAAGGTACTTCGGGACTTTTGTAGATAATGAATTTGGCGCATATTTCCAGTTTGAAGTCATTTCTGAAAAAAATTCTGGGAGTTGATTCGAAAATGTCAAAAACATGGGTTTTGAAAAATTGAAAACTTGAAAGAATGACTACAGCATAGACACAGAAAAACAAGCAAAACAACGTTTAGAGAAAAAGTTACAGTTTGGTGTTTATAGGTTCAAATCGCTGATAATTCCGAATTTTATGTCCATTTTACTGTCATAGTTAAACCTGGCTTAAAAAAGTGTACATAAATTAACCTCCTTTTAAAAAAAAAAAATTTAATTTTTTAACTTAAAATAGAAGAATATAGTACGTTAATTATGAAATAGTTAATAAATTGCAATATTTAGTTAATTAACTTTTTAAAAATTTTAAAAAAGGCAAGCTTAAGAATTAAAATTCAATTTTATAGCAGTTAAAGGTTAATAGAAATTATTAATATATATAGTATATATATATATATATATATATATATATATATATATATATATAAAAATTTCCAAGTGTATTTAAATAATTCGACCCAGTAGTAGGAAAGCGTTTCAATGATAAATGCGAAACGGTTAAACACCCTTAACTGAACGAAGTACAAC
>JABUQX010068682.1:42500-56898 GCA_015478945.1 Trachelipus rathkii | reverse complement strand
CTTTTCAGTATGGTTAGAAATTTAGCATACACAATTTGAATTCAAGTCTAATCGAATTGAGATGGAAGAGAAGTGCAGATTTTTACAGAAATAGTGCTAGAGATTTGAAAAGATTTGTCAAGTAGCAGAGAAACCAAGGAGGTTATGAGCTATTGTCATCTCTTTCCTTTGATTGATAAGCCGCTTTGGCTCGTCGAATGAGTATCTCTTATTGCAACGAATTTCTGCTGAATTGAAAATTATATATGATTGACTTGAGAAGTGATAGTGAGAACGAGAATTTTTCCACCCCCGATAGTGTCGAAATCTGCTCTAGCCTGACTATTGGACCAGAGAATAAGCTGATCGAAACCATGGATTATGAAGGACACACGAAAGATTATTAGTTTTAAAAAGAAGGAAGTGATGAGGGAAAGAAAGATTTAGCTGAAGAAGGAATTGAACCTGCTCATCTTCATCCATCAACGACTTTACAGCTCCCTTCCTTAAATCTTTTTATATATCTTTAATATATCAATTCCATGTCATTATTCTTGTTGAGGGAAGCCAATTTGCTCTATCATCTGCAAACTGATCTATAATTATTCTCTATACAATGTATTTGTAGGACCGTATTATTTTTATATAGAGCCACTTGACACCTAAAGTAAAAAGATTATCGTGACACATCAAACATGTCTCCTCATTTCCCGTTAATAAATTACTTTTCAATTTCTTTTTTACTATTTTATTATTAGTATTATTATTATATATTATTATTATTATAATATTTATTATATTATTATTTTGTTATTATTTATTATTATTATTATTATTATTATTATTTATTATTGAGACATTAAGAATCAAAAAATTTGATCGCTAAAATATTTTTCCGGAGGTTGAACTCCCTGACCCTCCTGTCTACATATATATATATATATATATATATATATATATTTGCATAATTTTATTAATTAATTTACATTTGAGTTATTATTATATATATATATAAGTTAAATTATAATTTATAAGTGAAAATTAAAATTAATACTCGTACTAAATATTATATTATTTATATTATTTATATTATATTTAATAATATTATTATGAGTATTAGACTTTATTGTTATTACCGTTTTATTACTACCCTTAGGTGCATGGGACGATATGAAATTTTTGGACCGTAATGACGAATGACCGATTTAAGATGCGAACATTTTTTGCGATGACGATGACGATGACGATCTAGTTAGAAAAACTATTTTTAAAAATATTATTTCTTCTCTCTCTCTCTCTCTCAAAATATATATATATTATATAATAATTATATCATATATATACAATATTCCTAGTAATTTTTTACATAAATTATATATATATATAGTAATATATATTCATATATATAATAATATGTATATATAGAGAGAGAGAGAGAGAGAGAGAGAGAGAGAGAGAGAGAGGAGAGAGAAGAGAGAGAGAGGAGCGAGAGGAGAGTATGTAATATCAAAGATAGAAATGGTGACACATTGGTAAGAAGGGAAGGAACACACAAAACAACACGCTCGCACTCACGCGTATCTTTGATGAGTTTACGCACTGCGAATATGTGGAGGTCAGTCCGAACGGCAGGGGAGAGAGAGAAATGTAGGAGAGAAACGAAGCGCGTGGCACCTGCGCCACGCGCACGCACGCGCACACTCAAGCGGGGAAGTGTATGAGAATTTGTGGAGACGTTAGGGAAAATGCGAAGGACGACAGTGTTAGACTCCTGGTAGGATGTGGAGATGTACACGAGGGAAGGGGAGGAGCTGATAGCCTTGATGCTGAGATTTCTGGACAGGTGTTGGGTGGAGAGTAGAGTGCCAGGTTAGGTTAAGGTCAATCATAGTTCCAGAAGTCAACACATTTATAAAGGTAGGGGGACGCAGGAAATTGTGTAAAAATTAAAGAGGAATCTCACTAATGGATCACATGGCTGAAGTTATATGAAAGAATATTAGAATGAAGGAAAATTAAGATAAAAAATAGAGCCCGAGATTAGGTGGAAGAGCAGTATGGTATAGAGGTGCGCAGAAGCACTACCAGATTTAAGTTCGCATTGAGAATGATACAAGAAAAGACATGGGATAATACAAAAGAAGGCATATTCGCCTTTCATAGATTTTGAAGAAAGCATTCTGAAATTCTGTACCCAGGGAGAACGCTATGGAGAGTTTCTGGAGATGGGATCATGAAGTTGAAGACAGACTGATAATAGGCAGTGAGAAAGTACTATGTGAATAGCATAAGTAAGGTTAGAACAGGATATAAAAACGAGGAAATGGTTTGAGGTAAAACTGGAGTAAGGCAGGTAGTGTGTGGTCGTCGATTATCTGTTTATAGCGTATTTGGACGCAGTCATAAGAGGTGTAAAGGAGAGTTTAAAGGAGATTGACGGAGACATCACGGTATAGCGCAGATGATTTTGGCGTGTTGAGGAGTGGAGATGTGAGAGGTTGAAGGCAAATGGTGCTGTGTTTTGCAGAAAAATTGGAGAAGCTGGATTAAATATGAATGTGGAAAAAAAAAAGAAATAATGATAGTAAGTAGGGAAGAGGAGGAAGAGTTGATAGTGGAGGTAGATGGTAGAGAGATTAAAAATGTGGACATATATATTAATATCTAGGAAGCACTTGGAAAAGAAGGGGGTGTGCAAAGGAAATAATGAGTAGGATTGAGCAGTATGGCAGGACTGTAAGAGCAGTATACCCATCTTGAAAGATAATATATGTAACAATAGACGGTGAAGAGAGCAATATACGAGGGAGTGTTGACACCAAATAATGTTGTATGGGGCAGAGACATGGAGCATGACAGGGAGAGAGAGGAGAGTAGAATTCAGACAGCGGAGATGAATGTATTGAGGCCGGGGATTGGAAAGACGAGGAGAGACAGCGTGAGAAACGAGACAGTGAGGGAGAGCGGTGGGTGTGAAAACCCATGATGAATAAAGTGGACGCAGGCGGGCTCAGATGTGTGCGGGGTCACCTGGAGAGGATGCAGGAAGAGAGAGTTGCCAGTAGGAGGTGGAGGTGGAGCACCGGAGGAGTGAGGCCGAGAGGAAGACCGCGGAAGAGATGCAGAGACACAGTGGAGGATTCATTAAGGAGACACCAGATGCCTGCAATGGATGAGCTGATGACGGATTGGATCATGATCGATAGAACACAATGGAAGCGGAGGTTGGCCCCACTGACAGGCTCGTGAGCCTGACTGGGAGAAGATGTAAGATGTAAGATAAATATATATATATATATATATATATATATATATATATATATATTATTATAGTATATAGTATATATATATATATATAATAATTATATATATATATATATATAAATATATAATAATAATTTGAGTTTAACATACTTTGTCGTGGTTTGATATTATTTAAGTATTTTTTTTTATCCCTTGGTGTTTTATATTGATTTTATACGATATTGGCGATGGTGGCAATTTCCAACTATTCGTTATTGCAATTAATAACAATTTTTAGAATTGCATCTTGGGGTGAGGGGGGAAAGGTTAGATGTAATTTTATTTTAATAAATACACTATTTAAATAAAACTTGGTACAGAACGCACCAACACTTTCAAACATACATAATAAGGGGGGGGGAGGGAAAGAATTTTATAACACTAAAAATAGTAATACATATTCGAGCTTTCGCTTGCGATTCGCGTCAAGCCTCTTCGGGAAACAAGTATTAAAAGAGCCATCACTCCAAAGAATAGACAACAAGTGAAGAGGCTATTGGTTGGTTATTTGTTTATTTTGTAACTGTTTAAAGTATTTTGACGAAAGTATAATGGAATTTTGGATTTGGTCTAGCCTAAAATCTCCTGCAGTTCTGTTGAAATTAGGCGTATTATGGATGTAGATAGATTCTATTATTTTCCTTTTTTTTGTATGATTTGTATATTTTAATACTGAGATATTTTGGGTATTAATGCTATGGTTTGTGTTAGTACGATGATTGGTAAGGGCAGAGTTGGTCTCGTCAGTGGTAAGATCATAATTATGTTGATTCGTTCTTCTGGTGATATCATTGGTCTCCCCTATGTAAACCAGGGGGCAATTATGGCAAGGTACTTTATAGACACAATGGGTTTGGGGATTTTTTGAAACGGGAGGTCTGAGGGTATGTTTTAGAGAAAAAGTGTGATTTTGGGTAAAAGAGATGGATGATGGTAAATGTTTTTTGATGTTACGGTCTAAGTGGAAAGGAAGGGGAAGGAAAGTAGAATTTGTGTTTTTTTGTTGTTGAGAAATTTGATAGAATTTTCGTTTTGCGTTTTGGAAGGATGAATTAATAATATGGGGAGGATATTTTAATTGTGTGAAGGTGGAGAGGAGATATTTTGTTTCTGTGTGTAAATGGTTAGGGGAACAGATTCTCAAAGCTCTAAGGTAAAGGGATGTGAGAGTAGCTTTTTTTATATTTGTTGAATGGGAAGAATACCAGTGAATATATGAGGGTTGGGAGGAAGGTTTTCTATAAACAGCATAAGTAATTTGTGAAGAATTATTCCAGGTTAAAAGTGTGTCTAGGAATGGTAAAGAATTGAGTTTAGGGAGTTCATGTGTGAATTTTATGGAGGGATGAATGTTATTTATAAGGTTTAATATATTATTGAAATCTTTTTGTTGGGGGATGGCTATGAAAATATCATCTACGTAGCGTAGCCAAGTGGTATTTTGTAAATGGGGGTTAGGTAGAATGTGATAATGTTCGATTAATTCCATAAATATATTGGCTATGGTAGGGGAAAGGGGGGAACCCATTGATAGTCCTTGAGTTTGTTTATAGAAATTATTATTAAAAATAAAGAAATTGTGATTGAGAGTTAGCTGTATGAGTTGTTTTATTAGGGGGAACGGGTGGGTTAGTGAGATATTGTGAGTAGTTAAGTAATTTTCTAGTAAATTAAGGGTATAGGGGACGGGGACGGACGTAAAAAGGGATGCGACGTCAAAACTTAGAAATTTATGAGTGGTAGGGTTAAGTGATTGGGTTTTTTGTATAAAATGAGTGGTATTTTTGATGTGAGATGGGGAAATAAGACCTATAAGGGGTGTGAGGGTTTTTGATAACCAAGCAGATAATTTGTATGTATTGCAATTTGTGTTTGATATAATAGGTCTGAGGGGGATATTTTGCTTGTGAGTTTTGGGGAGACCGTAGAATTTGGATATATGAGTCATGTATGCTTTGTTGTTTTTGTGAATGTCCGGATAGTTTTTTGTGATTTGTTTCAGCTGACTATTAAATCTATCTAGAGAGTTTTTTTGTGGGTTTTTTGTGAGAGGGGTATAGGTGTTGGCATCTGTTAAGATATTTTGGCATTTGTTTATGTAATCCTGATGGTTTAATATCACTATGTTATTTCCCTTATCACTCCTTGTGATAACTATGTCATGATTGTTTTGTAAATTTCGTAGGGCTTTGTAAAATATGGCTGGTAATTTTTCCTGATGATTGTGAGTTATGAGATTATTTATTAATATACCTTTAAGAATATCAAAATTGTAATCTTTATTTTTATGTTTGGTGATTTTTTCGAATTGTTCAAGGTTATTGTAAAAATGGAGGTAATCTTCGCCCTTCTCGAGGGCGAACGAAAGACCGTAGCCCAAAAGAATACGTTCCTCGTGTTTTAAATTGTAATCAGATAAATTTTTTATGATTTGAGGTGAAGATGAAATGCTCCAATGGCTTTTTTGGAATATCAAATTAAATTTTTGATTTAGTTGATGTTTTTTATTTGTAACGATTTTATCTTTTCTTTTGTGTGCTAAGTCTAATAGTTGTGTAAATTGGATTTCGTTATATGGTTGGTAAAAGTACCAATTTTGCTGAAATTTACGGAATAAATTATTGCATTGACGGAAACATGATTTGATTTCTGATTTTACCTGTTGTATTTTATTATTTAAAATTGCTCTATGTACGTAGGTGAAAGGGTGAGAATTGTTATCTTTGAAACTAGTTGGTATTAACGTTTTCGGAATTATGAGGTTACTCAAACAATTTTTTAGGAAACTTAACTGGCATTTTTTAATGTTAGCCGCCACCATCTTGTTGCGATATCGGAAGTAATGGCCTCTCAAAGGGTAAATTAAGTTCACACCGTTGTTATCGGGATTCATAGTTTATAATAATTAGTTAACTACTTTGTCGTAGGTTGATGATTTTATTTAGTATTTTTTTAACCCTTGGTGTTTTATATTGATTTTATACGATATTGGCGATGATGGCAATTTCCAACTATTCGTTATTGCAATTAATAACAATTTTTAGAATTGCATCTTGGGGTGAGGGGGGAAAGGTTAGATGTAATTTTATTTTAATAAATACACTATTTAAATAAAACTTGGTACAGAACGCACCAACACTTTCAAACATACATAATAAGGGGGGGGGAGGGAAAGAATTTTATAACACTAAAAATAGTAATACATATTTCGAGCTTTCGCTTGCGATTCGCGTCAAGCCTCTTCGGGAAACAAGTATTAAAAGAGCCATCACTCCAAAGAATAGACAACAAGTGAAGAGGCTATTGGTTGGTTATTTGTTTATTTTGTAACTGTTTAAAGTATTTTGACGAAAGTATAATGGAATTTTGGATTTGGTCTAGCCTAAAATCTCCTGCAGTTCTGTTGAAATTAGGCGTATTATGGATGTAGATAGATTCTATTATTTTCCTTTTTTTTGTATGATTTGTATATTTTAATACTGAGATATTTTGGGTATTTATGCTATGGTTTGTGTTAGTACGATGATTGGTAAGGGCAGAGTTGGTCTCGTCAGTGGTAAGATCATAATTATGTTGATTCGTTCTTCTGGTGATATCATTGGTCTCCCCTATGTAAACCAGGGGGCAATTATGGCAAGGTACTTTATAGACACAATGGGTTTGGGGATTTTTTGAAACGGGAGGTCTGAGGGTATGTTTTAGAGAAAAAGTGTGATTTTGGGTAAAGGAGATGGATGATGGTAAATGTTTTTTGATGTTACGGTCTAAGTGGAAAGGAAGGGGAAGGAAAGTAGAATTTGTGTTTTTTTGTTGTTGAGAAATTTGAAAGAATTTTCGTTTTGCGTTTTGGAAGGATGAATTAATAATATGGGGAGGATATTTTAACTGTGTGAAGGTGGAGAGGAGGTATTTTGTTTCTGTGTGTAAATGGTTAGGGGAGCAGATTCTCAAAGCTCTAAGGTAAAGGGATGTGAGAGTAGCTTTTTTTATATTTGTTGAATGGGAAGAATACCAGTGAATATATGAGGGTTGGGAGGAAGGTTTTCTATAAACAGCATAAGTAATTTGTGAAGAATTATTCCAGGTTAAAAGTGTGTCTAGGAATGGTAAAGAATTGAGTTTAGGGAGTTCATGTGTGAATTTTATGGAGGGATAAAGGATAATTTCTTTATTTTTAATAATAATTTCTATAAACAAACTCAAGGACTATCAATGGGTTCCCCCCTTTCCCCTACCATAGCCAATATATTTATGGAATTAATCGAACATTATCACATTCTACCTAACCCCCATTTACAAAATACCACTTGGCTACGCTACGTAGATGATATTTTCATAGCCATCCCCCAACAAAAAGATTTCAATAATATATTAAACCTTATAAATAACATTCATCCCTCCATAAAATTCACACATGAACTCCCTAAACTCAATTCTTTACCATTCCTAGACACACTTTTAACCTGGAATAATTCTTCACAAATTACTTATGCTGTTTATAGAAAACCTTCCTCCCAACCCTCATATATTCACTGGTATTCTTCCCATTCAACAAATATAAAAAAAGCTACTCTCACATCCCTTTACCTTAGAGCTTTGAGAATCTGCTCCCCTAACCATTTACACACAGAAACAAAATACCTCCTCTCCACCTTCACACAGTTAAAATATCCTCCCCATATTATAAATTCATCCTTCCAAAACGCAAAACGAAATTTTTTTCAAATTTTTCCTTCCCCTTCCTTTCCACTTAGACCGTAACATCAAAAAACATTTACCATCATCCATCTCCTTTACCCAAAATCACACTTTTTC
This sequence comes from Trachelipus rathkii, assembly GCA_015478945.1. Taxonomy (NCBI): domain Eukaryota; kingdom Metazoa; phylum Arthropoda; class Malacostraca; order Isopoda; family Trachelipodidae; genus Trachelipus; species Trachelipus rathkii. The sequence continues at coordinate 48,801 of JABUQX010068682.1, read as the reverse complement.
TCTAAAACATACCCTCAGACCTCCCGTTTCAAAAAATCCCCAAACCCATTGTGTCTATAAAGTACCTTGCCATAATTGCCCCCTGGTTTACATAGGGGAGACCAATGATATCACCAGAAGAACGAATCAACATAATTATGATCTTACCACTGACGAGACCAACTCTGCCCTTACCAATCATCGTACTAACACAAACCATAGCATTAATACCCAAAATATCTCAGTATTAAAACATACAAATCATACACAAAAAAAAAAAGGAAAATAATAGAATCTATCTACATCCATAATACGCCTAATTTCAACAGAACTGCAGGAGATTTTAGGCTAGACCAAATCCAAAATTCCATTATACTTTCGTCAAAATACTTTAAACAGTTACAAAATAAACAAATAACCAACCAATAGCCTCTTCACTTGTTGTCTATTCTTTGGAGTGATGGCTCTTTATACCCTGTCTTCCCGAAGAAGGCTTGAACCGCGAATCGCACGAAAGTCGTATGTACTTATATATTTTTAGTGTTATATAATTCTTATCCCTCCCCCCCCTATATGTGCCCTTCTTGACAAGTGGTACTTTTGGTTGCGTTCTCGCTACAACGTCTTATTCTAAATAGTGCTTCTATTGAAATAAAATTACATCTACACCTTGCCCCCTCACCCCAGATCAATTCAACCATGTTATTAATTGCAATCGACTACCGTTTCGAACCTTGCCATCATCGGCCAATAATCGTATAAAATCATATAAAACACCAAGGGGATAAAAAAAATCTAATATATATTATATATACTATATATATATATATAAATATATACCATATATATATATACTACCTATTATATATATTATATATATATTATATTATATATATATATATATCCAATACTCGATATATCGATATATATATATAAGGCTGTAGACAGGGGGGTCAGGAGGTTCAACCTCCCGAAATTATTTAGCCGATCAAAATTTTTGATGGTCCTTAAAGTCTTTTAATAATAATAATACATCACTAATATAATTAATAATATTTAATAATAATCAATGAAAATGAAAAGTAATATATTAATGGAAATGAAGGAGACATTATTTGTGGGCCGATAGATTTCCTTAGGTCAATGCTGTTCTTCATTAATGTATAATACCTTTACGCCAGCGGACTTAAATGTAAGGTTCCAGTTTGCAGATGATAGAAAATTGGCTTACTCAGAAGAATAATGATGGATGTAATAAAGATTTTAAGATAAGGAGGCGGCTTAAATCGTTGATGAATTAAAGCAGCGTTACAAATTCCTTCTTCCAGCTAAATCTTTCTTTCCTCATTCATCCTTCTAAAACTAATCTTTCTTTCCTCATAATCCAATTCATGGTTCGATCGTAATTGTTCTCTGGCCATTCAGGCTAGAGCAGGCATATCTGGGGGTTGGAAAAATTCTCGTGCTCCTATCACTCTCGCTAATTTCATTCTCAGCTAAAATCGTTGCAGGGATACTCATTCGACGAGAAAGCGGGCTTTCATCAAAGGAAAGTGCGCTACCTCCTTGGTTCTCTTAACTGACAATCAAAAACATCTCCTACAACTTCTGTAAATCTGCCTTTTCTCCTCTTATTCGATCTGATCATGTGTTGCTAATTCTCCAACTGAAAGGCTAATCTCTTCGGGCCCTCGCATCACACATATTCTCTATGTCTCAATAACTAACACTTTTCCCTCAGTGTTGGCAAGCTCTCACATGTTCCAACTATTCCGTAAAAAGGAACCGTTTCTGATCCCTTCTAACTATCGCCCTGTAGCTCTCACTTGTAATTCTTATCTAAGATCTTTGAAAGCCTTCTCAACTCTCAACCTCACTTCTCTAGATCATCTGGAAACTCAATCCGTCGCCAGTACGGCTTTTCGTTGAACGAAGGTCTTACTGGACGATATACATTCTATAACCGATATGAGGTTTTTCGCTCTTAGGAACTGCAGGGAGACTTGCGTGGCGGTGGCGCTTGACATACCCAAAGCATTTGACCGAGTATGGCACGTGTCCACTGCTCTCCAAGCTCCCCTCCTTTGGGTTTCCTCGTTATCTTTGTTACTAATGTCTAGCTTTTTTTTCAAATCGCTCAATATCGGCTTGTTGTTGATGGGGCGAACTTCTTCTTTTCTGTAATTTAGTGGTGTTCCTCAGGGTTCTGTCTTATCCTCCTACTTTATTCCTACTGTTTCATTAATGATCTTCTCACCTGCACCTCTAACTCTATCCACTCGTATTCGATGACTCACGACCCTCATTCTTTAACTCATATCAATTCTACTCCTTATTTTACTTCTAGAATTGGCTCCTCGTCTTAATCTTTCCGAATTTATCTCGCTGATGGATAAAATAACTTTGTGAAATTCACTTCTTTAAAAACCCAACTTCTACAATCCTCCTTCTCAAATTACCTTCTAAACTTGTCTTATATGATCTTTTCGACGGTTCACTCGTCTCCTCCTGTTGACAATATAACATCCTTAGCCTTAACCATGAACAAAAATTGTCTAGGAACCTCACAATCACAGACGTTTGCTAGGCGGCCTCAAAGAACTGGGAGTTCTCTCTTTAGACTGTGAGACTTTCCCCCTTTTCTCAGTTGCTCCAGCTATGCAGTACTGCTCCTCATATCTGGGGGAGGGCTCTTGATTTCAGCCGGCTTTTGGACAGGGTCCAATCAAAGGCCAAAGGACTTATAAACTGTTCTGTACTTGGTGCTTTATCTCTATCATATTGGTACCGCAGCGGCAAGTGTCGAGGGAACTTATCATCGCGTACCACCACCTTTACGTAGCCCTCGTAGCACAAGGGGTCTGTAATTCTTGCGCACGAGTATTTGTGTTGCATTGGTAACTCCAGGGCTAGTTTGTTGTGGTGCTTCCTTCTTTCTCAACAACCTCGTTCTGTGGCATTCTCTTCCATCTTCTGTATTTCCTAATGGTTAATCTCCCCTCAAACTGTTATAAGCCTGCGGTCTGTTGCTCAATATGCGTAATTACGCTTAGATGGATGGATTGTTTGAAGAGTAGACTGACACCTCCTCCTTGAATTAGCGGCTTCTGCCGTCAGTGGTGTGACCTGTAAAAAAATCTTAGAATGAGGCAGATAGTGTAAATGAGTTGAAATCTCCTATCCCCCATCCAAAACATCATTCAGATTATTCCAGAACATCGTACTCTCTCAACATTACCACCTCAAGAATTGGATCATTTGTCCAACCCCACAATATTTTGACCTTTTCAAACTTAAAATTTAAACCTTTAGACTTCTAGTACTCACACACATAAAAAATCTACCATGCTCCTACCACAAATTCAAACTCTTCAGAACATTGCAATCCTCTCTAATCTCCCCTCTATTCTTTCCACAGCAACACAAAAACATTTCACACCACAGCCACACCACTCAATCCATCTCCTTCTATCCTTTCATCTTTGTTTTCAGTCACACACAGCGAGCAAATCCAATTTGCCCTTTCTAAATACCATCCATCACCTCTCTCCTCATCTCATCAACATTTAATTCCTCTGACATTTCATATACAAATACGATTTATACATTTTCGCCGAAGGATAGAAGGGCGCTTATCTGCGATCACGCCTTCTCCGAGGCATGCATTAACATTCCTTGGCAAAAGATAAGTTGTAGTAGGCAGCCAACCTAAATACCACCGTCCTTAAGTCGCCTTTCTACGACACGCAGGACATAACGATGTGGGCAATTTTTTCTCCCTACTGTATGGATAATAAGGGATAGGAGTCTTGTAAGTAATGTTGTCTAGAAGGGTGTGTTGGATATAAGTATGTGTATATATTGTTGGTCTGGTGAATGAGTGTGGATATGAACGCATAACAGAAAGGCGAACAATTAGACACTGGAATGTCATACAATACAATAAAAAAAATGGGTATATAATATATATATATATATATATTATATTAGGTGGATATATTAATCATACTAGTATATATATATATAGCTTATTAATGATATATAGGCCTATATATATATATAACTATTAGATAATATATATATATATATAATATATATATATATATATATTATATATATATATATATAAGTGTATATATATATATATATATTAATATATATATATTATATAATATATTATATATATATATATTATATTATATATATATTTTATTATTATTATTATTATTGTTTAATATTATTCAAAAATTCTTAATATTTGGTTCAAATTAATTCGGCAAATATCGGCAGAAATTTGCGTGCGATGACGATTGAAAAAAAATATGCCGATTTTTGCCGATGACGATGACGATTAATCGTACCATCACTAATATATATATATATATATAATATATATATATATATATATATTTATATATATATATATATATTATATATATATATGTATAATAATATATATTATTATATATAGGGTTGTATGTAACCTCATATTGCTGACATAGACAACAGTATCACAGTAGTGATATTCCTTGACCCACTACCTAATATAAGATAAATAGTGTCATAACTTTCACTCGGAGAGGATAACCGCCTCGTTTCCCAAAGATACAAGGTGAATTGAAACTTATGTGGGCAATCTGATATATTCCATTGTCGTCCCGTACTCGACAAATCTCAGACCTTTAATAATAAGCATCAAATACACCGTAGGAGAGGTAGAACAATGTTAATTTACTTAGTTCCTGTATCTCGCTTCATTTATACATATTACTAGTCCGTGTCGCGTAAAGTTCTGTGTTCAAGTGTTGCTAATATTTTCAAAATGAATTACACAAATAGTGAAATGTGCGATATGCATTTTGTTTACGGTCCTACGAACGGTAATTCATTAACAGCCATGCGTCTCTATGAAGAAATGTACCCTAATCGTGTAATCCCGCATCATACTATGTTTGCAACGTCTCCATCAACGTTTTAGAGAAGCAGGGAGTTTTAAAAAACTTACTAAAGGAAACGGGAGACTTCGCACAGTATCAACTCCAGATGCCCGAGAACAGGTTCCTCCAAGAACTTGAGGAACAGTCCTTACAACAAGTAACCAGAAAAGATTGCTTGCCACACACATGTTAAGTTATCACAGTTTCAGGGTTATTGAAAAATCAACTTCTGTACCCCTTTATCAACATCCCAATCGATTGCAAGGAACTTGTACCAATCAGATTTTTCCTGCAAAAGTAGCTTTGTGTGGGATGGATGCAGACGAAAATTGCAGCAATTCTCAGTATCTTGCAGAAATAATTGTTCACCGCATGAGAGCAAATTTTTCCAAGAAGACGCCATATCCGGAACTTCCACAACTAAATCACATTATGGGCTGATGAGAAACCCACAGCAATAGTCTGAAAGCCGCCATCAACACCATTTTTCATTGAATGAATGGGTCGGAATTGTTGGCGACATTTGATAGGTCCATTCTTTTTACCAGCGAGGCTTTACTGGAGACGTTTATCGCCAATTCCTGAAAATGACTTGCCTACACTACTGGAAGACCATTACAATTAAGATCGAAAATGTATTTCATGCACGACGGCGCTCTAGCTCATCTTCAAATTTAGTTGCTCGAACTATTTGAACATGTTATCCACGCGCGATTTGATCAGCGTCTGAGAGACAGGTACATGAACCTTGCCCTCCGCAAGTCTCGCAGACCTAAATGCAATTGGATTTCTTCTTGTGGGGTCACCTGAAAAATTTGGTTTAAACAGCAACAGTTGAAAGTCCCGAATAATTAAGGGCTCGCATAATCGCATATTGTGATACAATTCGGCACACACACGGAATATTTGAACGTGTCCGCCAATCAATGCGGGTGCAGAATAGAGGCCTTGTAATTGCCGCTGGGGGTGCTCATTTTCAACATTTGTTATACCTTGTGCACCATTGCTTCGTTACTATTTCTGTTGTATATTTTCTTCTGTGCAGTAATGTATATATTCTTATAATTAAATAAATTGAATGAATTGTTAATTACCTTTCCAAATTAAGTTTACTGTTTATTGTAAATTAATGTTTAAAATAAGTTTGAACACATCAGATCTTTGAAATGAAGCTTTTTCGTTAATATTTTATTCAAGGATATTGATCTTTTATATTTTAGAGGAATATCATGCTGAATTTTTTCGCAATATTAATGCGATACACCCTGTATATATATATATATATATATATATAATATATATATATATTTAAAAATTTAGTATATATATATATATAAAATATATAAATATATATATATATAATATATATTATATATATATATTAT
>JABUQX010068682.1:0-37500 GCA_015478945.1 Trachelipus rathkii | reverse complement strand
ATCCGACGCATGCATACATTTCTAGAATAATAATAAAGTATGAGTGGGTCCCAAACCCAACTACCACGTCTTTTTAGTCCCCTCCTACTGATACTGGAGTCAATACAACTTTTTCTTTGGTTTCGCCAGCCCGGTCCAATTCCACGCCACTCACCACTATACTCCGCTTACCCAACCGCCTTTCATACATCCCCTCCATATGACCCAAACCATCTTAATACACTCATTTATTTCAATTTACACCTTGTTCACACCACACATTTTCCCCTAACACCTTCATTCCTTATTATTATCATTCTTCTCACACCTGACACGTCCCCTAAAGATTGTCCATCTGAATTGTATCTTAGATCTACCCACCGCTTCTACACCATAGTTTTCACTACTTTACCATTTTACAGGAAACCAACATGACCTCATGCAGAATCCTATGCTCACCACATGACTTGTTTCCTTTCATTTAACGAATTGTATAATTGCGTCATTCACAAATATTTAATTAACGCTGCATCATCCGTTCCCTTTCAATCCAACATATTGTCGAAATATTTAAACCAAGATACTTGTTCCCCTGCTCACCCCATTCAATATAATTTCACAACCGCGGACTCTCCCCACCGCTACTTATCACCTACTTCTCTTTTAACCATTAGCTTTCAACCCCTAATTTAACAATCCTCTCATACTCTCTTCCAGATCCGCCGCCCAAACCAAATCATCAGCGATACAATAGCAGGGTATCCTCTTACTTCTCTTCAATTCTCCATCAGTCTAACATCTTCACCCTGCCACTCCAGCCAAAAATGGCAAATTAAATGTCCATGGAAACATAACTCATCCCTGTCTAACTCCACTATTAATTTAATTTTAAGTCATTCCTCCATTTATTCTTACACATCACTCTTTCACTATCGAGACACATTATTTTTTATTCCCCATATATATAAATAATATTATATATATATATATATATTATATATATATAATATATATATATATATAATATACATATTATAATATAATAATAATATTATATATATTATAGTATAATATATATAATATATATATATATATATATATATATATATATTTGCTTTATTTGTTCACTCAAATGCTGAGCTCCTCTTTTTTAGAAATTTCATTATAAACAACTCTTTAAGGTTGAGTTTCTCTCATACTTAAAATGGTGTGGAGGAGAATTAAGTATTCTAAATTCTTAAGAAACTGGATCAATTGATTTAGGAAAATACTAATATTCCTGACCGTACTAGTCAATAATTGAATACTAATCTCTCTAGCTATGAATAAGTCATCACGCCTATTGGAATTCGAAACCAATATTCTAATACTAATATTCCTGACCGTACTAGCCAATAATTGAATACTAATCCCTCTAGCTATGTATAAGCAACATCACGCCTATTGGAACTCTACACCAATTTTATAACTCTTAAAGTTACTTTCTCAAGCCCAAACCATATATTCAGGTAGATTGAGGACTCTGCTTAGGTTTTACGCTATCCTTGAAATAAGTAATTTTATTCTGTGGATGCTTCTTGTCTGTCGAAAAGCTAGGAGCCTTAATCTCTTATGAGATGACGGTTTCATTCTATTTTACTAAAAGATAAAATGACCGCGCCATATCGTCAACGGCAGGTTCATTATATATTTGACTAAATAATTTTCTTCCTAGAATGCAATGTTTAATCGTACTTGTTCTTGTGCCATTAATGGTAGAGACTTCACATCGGGAATAGAAAACTCGTTATCCTATCTCCATTGCTAATTTTAATCAGCTCAAAATCATTGCAGGGATAAGCGATGATCTAATCACTCAACGTTAAACGAAAGTGTTTTCCTCTTGGTTCTCCTTAAGTTTCTGTCAAATATTTCTGGTCTCTTGCCCAAAACATCTCTAATAGCTTCCGCAAATCCGCCTTTAGTCCTCTTTATTTGTTCTGATGGATCTATTGTTAATATTCTTTGCTGAAAAGCCAATCCATTCAGCTTTCCCGCTTATTCTGATTCAATCCTGAACGACTCTTGGCATTACTCTTCATATGTGCATGAAATTCTGAAATATATATATATATATATATATATATATATATATATATTATATATATATATATATTATATATATATAATTATATATATATATTAATATATATATAATATATATATAATTATTAATAATATATCATATATATATATATATATATATATAATAATATATATATAGATATATATATATTGAAGACGCTCCTTCTTTGTCTGTGAGAGTATGCTATAAGATAGGTAGAATGCCGAATGGTCATCTTACTTGAAACTCGACTTTATCCAAAAGGGAAGGTGGAACATCCCCTTCCCAGATATAGAGAACAGGTATTTACAGAGGGCTGATGAGGGACCCTTGTTATGTTATAATAATATATATATAATATGATATATATATATATAATATATTATATATATGATATATAATAACATATAAATATAATATATTATGTCCCTGCTCCTAAAAAAAATAACCCCAATTTTATTTATTATCTAAAATGTTCTACATTCATGCTAACGAAAATTACAAGGATTCCAAAATGCTATTCCCTTTTCGCCTGTTAGACTTATAGTAGTTTTTGAGATATGATTTTTTTTTTTTTTTTTTTTTTTTTTGTTACAGTTCCGACAAATAAAATTTTGCGCGGATATCCGAACAATGTTTCCTGTTTCCCTGTAGCTATAAGTTAACTTAAGAAAAAAACTAGTCTTGTCATCTTGAGTGGAAACTAATATTCCTAGTGTCTTTAAAAAGCCGCCCTAGAACAACTATGTGATAGGAGGTTCCAATACAACATTTGTTTAGGTCGATACCAAAAATGTCCACAGATGAGACTATATATATATATAGTGAATCGTCCCATTTATAATATTATTTATATATATATATATATATATATATATATATATATAGTAATTAGATAGTTATATATATATATATATATATATTATATATCTTTCTTTCTTTCTTCACCTTCCTCTTTGCCCCAAGTGATGGTTGGGGGTTAAGGTTTGCTGTACAAGCATCGGATATAAGAAAAGCGTAGTGTAGAACATGACAAAACGTGAAAAGAAAGCCCAGTCACTTAACCCCACCCACCTTCTCTGTACCATTAAATTAGTCGAGAGCTCATTCACAGACAGGGAAAATCCACCCCTAGAGCATCATAGGACCGCGACGGGACCCTCACTATGGCAAATCGTGGCAATGTAAGGGTTCATCCCCTGCCCAGGTGGGCCACAACCATGCCCACATACAAAACCCCGCCATTTCTCTCCTATCAGTATGCACCTTATTCTCGCCTCTGCCAAATCACATTCCTCCTTCAAACATTCGTTCACCGACTCAATCCACTTTCTCTTTCGGTCTCCCAGCCGGTCGGTTCCCAACACACTACCACTATACATCCGCTTAACCAACCGACTTTCATTCAACCTTCACATGACCAAAACCATCTCTGAACGTACTTTCATTATATATCTCTCATTTACCCCTTTCTTCACACCCACACATCTCTAATACGTTCTTTCCTCTCTCTTTATATAATTTCTTTTTCACACCTAGCATGCCCTAAGATTTTGTCCATCTGAAACATTATTGAAACTTTAAAGTATCTATTACTTCTTTATTCACAGACCATAGTCTCCTACTACCCACAATAACACAGGTAACAACATACCCTCATGCAAGACTCCTTTTAGCGCACTCTCAAGACTAGTCCCTGTTACATTCACCCAACGAATTTAATTGCACCACCATCCTATCCTGCCATTCACAACTTTTCTCCTACACTCTGCATCATCGGCATCATCCGGTCCCTTTTCATCCAACACATACCCTAAATATTTAAACTCAGACACTTGCTCCAGCTGGTCAACCATCTAACATAACTCACACTGAGGACTCCTCACTCACAAACAATAACCTTACTCTTTATCTACGTTTACTTTCAACCCCTCCCTTTACATACCCTGCCAAATCTCTCACCAATCCTCTCAAAACTCTCTTCAGACCTCCACACAGAACCAAATCATCCGCATACAATAGCTAGGGGCTCCCTCCACTCCTCTCCATTCTCCAATCATTCTAACACCATTTTCCTGCATCCCACCTCGAATTCTTTTTCATAACCCCATCCATATTACAAATTGAATAACCAAGCGAGGACATAACACCAACCCTGTCTCACTCCGCTATTAATCTAAACCAAACTCAACCATTGACACCATTTATTCTTACACACGCTTCACTATCGTCATACATACTTTCTGATTTCACATTCAGAAGTCCATACCACCAATCAACCATATTTACCTAATTAATACCTTTTTGCCCCAATTATAAAAAAAGCTTTTTTTTCCCCTATTTTTTAACTCTATCATACGACTGTTGTAAATCCATAAAACCTAAATATATTTATATTCTTCTTCCCCTCATTTTCTCAATCAATCATTTGTTTTCAATGTAAAGAAATTTGATCCACACATCCCCTACCACTCCTAAACTGAAACCTTTTCTTCACCAATCAGTCCCTCAGTACACTCGACGCACTCTTTTATCGACCAAAATACCAGCATATATATATATATATATATTATATTATATATTAATATATAATATTATATAATATATAATATATATATATATATAATATATATATTTATATACTATATTATATATATATATAATATATATATATATTATATATATATATATATATATATATTAATTATATTATAAGACGTTTATATGTGAAGGGATAGTTTCAATGAGGATTGGTAGAAATAGCAGTAATAGTACACCTTTATTATGTAAGGGTAAGGTGAGATAAGGGGAAACTAGAAATTTTAGGGGAATTAGTTTATTGAGTGTTGTAGGAAGGATTATTATGCTCTGGTATCATGCGTTCGAAAATGATGGTCGATGATGTGACTGAAGGACTGATTTGCGTGAAAAACAATGGGTGATTAGGAAGTGCGTAGAGTGTATGAATGCGATCAATTTACAATTTGAAAAAAATGAGGAGAAGAATAATAATTTGTATTTAGGGTTTTATGGATTTACAACAGGCGTATGATAGGGTTAATAGGGAAGCTCTATGGCATAGGTAGTTAGTGATTAGATGGGTTGGTGGTTAGGCTTCTGGATTAATCAAAAGTATGTTATGACGTAATAGTGAGGCTATGTTGTAAGAATAAAATGGTGATGTGTTTTTAGGTATTATATTAGCGGAGTGAGACAGGTTGTGTTATGTCTCCTTGGTTTATCAATTTTGTATATTATTAAATGGATGGGTTATAAAGAAATTCGAGGTGGGGATGCAGGAAATGGTGTAGAATGATTGGAGATAAGTGGATGGGTGCCCAACCTATTATTTATGCGGAGATTTGGTTTGTGTGGCGGAATCTGAAGAGAGTTTGAGAGGATGGTAGAGAGATTTGGCAAAAGGAGGGGCTTGAAAAGTAAACGTGGATATAGAAGTAAGGTTATGTTTGTGAGTGAGGACAGTCCTCAGATTTAATTAAGATTAGTTTGTGATCAGCTGAACAAAATGATTTGAGTTTGAATATTTAGTGTAAGTTGTTCTGGAAGAGAAGGAACGGAATGATTGCAGAGTAGGTAAGTAGCGAAAGTTAGGTGAAAGGCAGGAAGGTGGCTGGTGCAATTAAATCGTTGGTTGAATGTAAGGGACTAAAGGCTGCAGTGAGCGCTAGGGGTCTTACATTGAAGATTATAGTGTGTTACCTGTGTTGTTGTTATAGTAGCGAGACTATTGGTTCTGGAATAGGAAGTATAGATCTAAGTTCAATGTGTTGCAGTAAATGGACAATCTTATGAGGGGCTATGCTGGGTTGTCAGAGAATTGATTAAAATGAAGGAATGAACGTATTAGAGAGCTGTGTTGTGTGAAGAAAAGGAGTGAGAAAATGAAAGAAGAGAATAAATGAAAATGAAATGTTGATAATATTAGGCCTTAGGAATCAACGGAGCATAAAAATTTGGTTAAGCGATGTATAGTGGCGAAGTGTGTTGGGAACCGACCGGCTGGGAGCCCGAAGAAAAAGGGAGGATTGAGTCAGTGAACGAAAGTCTGAAGGAGAAAAATGTGAGTTTTTTGGCAGATGAGAGAATAAAGGTGCATAATAGGATCATGAATGGCTGTGGGTTTTGTTATGGAGGTGAATGGTTGTTGAGACCCACCTGGTGTCAAAGGGTATGGAAACCCTTTACATTGAACGATTTTACCATAGTGTTGAGTCCGTTCGCGTCCCCGTTGAAGCTCTGGGTTGGATTTTCTGTCTGTGACGAGTTCTCTAATATATTAATGGTTAACTAAGGGATAGGAGGTAAGGCTGGGTGACTTTCTTTTTCGACTTTTGTCATATCTTATACTGCTTTTCTTTTCCGATCATGACACGCAACTCATACCCCCAGTGTCTATGGGGAAAAGTAGGTAAGATAAGAGAAAGGATAAGGAAGTGAGATATATATATATATATATATATTATATAATATATTAATTATATATATATATATATATATATATATATATATATTATATATAATTATATATATAATATATATATATATAACATATATTATATATATATAATAAATATATAAATTAATATATATATATTATATATATATATATATTTTTAATATATAATATATATATATTAATATTTATATATATATATATATATTATATATATTTAATAAATATATATATTATATATAATTTGTACCGATAGTATCGGATCGGGTATCTATAGTATCGGGCTACATTTTTTGATGGTATCGCGTTCTTGTTATCGGTTAAATGGCCGATACTCTTACTTTTTGGGTGAAAATTTATGAGAAACTTTTAGATTCAATATAATAAATCTAGTTCGATATAGATAGCTAGTTACCAAATTTATGCTTTTTTTTCCCGATCCTTTAACTTGAGATTTCTAGGTTTTCTCCAACTTGGTTTTTAGCGTAAAATTACCTATTTGGACAACTCTTATATAATTTATACAGATTTATTTACTTTTTAGGTTGCCAATAAGTATTTTTTTTTTTTGTACGCAATTTCTCGAGAGCGTTATAGTGAGTGTTTATAAAACTTTCTGGATATCATAATTTTAGATATTTGCTATGTATATAGGGTTTTATCGTTTTAAAATTTATAGGATTATTTAGCTCGGACGACTAAATTTTCCTCATTGTCTTCCTTTGGTTTTTGTTTCTATTTGTTTCTGTCTGTTTTTTTTTTTTTTTTTTTTTTTTATTTTAGTTGATTGCGTGTGGTGTGTTTGACGATGTATTGGCATAGCAGATTTGCACAGGCGTGGGTTTTCTTTTTGAACTTTTACCAACATCATTATTCAATGGCTTGCACCTAACTCTGAGCATTCCATTGGAATTACTTACTCTCTTTCAACTCTAAACCTAATTTTATGCTCTTTTCTGGTATGAGACCCAGATGGCTAAGAATTCAACCTTCAGCTCGTTTAATATATCCAATATCACTTATTTTATAATTTCCGTTTGAAGGGTTGAAGTATGTGCCGATGTAAATATAAACATTCCTATTTACGTCTCGAGAATCTCAAATCTCGAATCTCCTAACTTCGATGTCTCCTGTAGGCTAAAATCATATTCTCACTTCTACTTACAATATTCTTATGGCTTGCTGCTACTTTCTCCGAACAGGAACAGATTTTCATGCCTTTTTATGACGTGTCCTTATACTATTTCTCACGAGGATCTGTTTTATCTTTCTCATCCATAAATCTTGAGGTCCTCTATTTAGGGTAATTGCAATGTACAAACAAAAACTGAATGAATTGTTGGGTTCCTCTCGTCCTGATTTAGTTGGGAGGAAGCCGAGTCATTCAGTATTCTTAACGGTCTGGAGCAACTGATTAAATTACCCACACACATTCCGTATCGTCCCAACCGATCTTGAACACACTTGCTATGTTTCACCACTGTCCTTCTCTCAAATACACACCTTCGCTCCTATGTCGGTAAATCTGGCATAACCTGTATAATTTCACTTAATTTTTAATACTTTCTTCTCCAACACATCTCACCATCCGCCCATATGCGGGTATTATTCTGGCAACTTTGATCGGTGCCGATTGGGGGCATTGGCGTGCTTGCTTCGCAACCATAATTAAAGTGACTGCTTGACTCTTAAGACGCTTCAGATTCTGCTTATAAAGTGGGAACATGTCACAGTTGATATGGATGAGGCAGGTTCATTCCTTCTGTGGACTAAATCTTTTTCTCCTCAAAATCATGGTTCGATCGCATGCTTGTTCCCTAGGCCATTCAGGCTAGAGACACTGCCTATATCGGGTGTGGAAAAATTATCTTCGTTCTCCTATCACTCTTGCCAATTTTCATCCAGCTAGAAATCGTTGCAGGGATACTCCTCGACGAGCAAAGCGGACTTTCATTAAACGAAAATGCGCTAACCTCTTTGGTTCTCATACTGACAAATCTCTTGGCCTCTTGCCAACAAACATCTCTAACAACTTTTGTAAAATCTGCCTTCCTCCTCTTATTCGCTCTGATGATTTCTGTTGTTATTAGATGCTCCAACTGAAAAGGCCAAAATCATCTCTTTGGCCTCCTATTTCCTCTAATTCAACCCTGGACCGATTCTGGTATTCCTTCTTCCTCCTCCTTCTCAGGATTGCCATGTTCCCTTTGGCCTTTTACCTGATCATTCCATTGACGGATGTGGCTTACTGCGACTCCCTGAGAATATTCTATTGAATGTTAGGGAAGGCGGGTGGCCGGTTGGCATGTTTCTCATCTCCCATTTATGAGGAGTTGCTTTCCGAGGCTGACCTTACCCCTCGCGTTCAACTATGATTCTCGTTATGCCCTCTCAAATACTAGCACTTCCTCAGTGTTGGTGTAGAAGCGCGAATATGTCCAACCTCCTATTCCGAGAGATAAAAATGATGTTGTCCTCTGATGCTCTGCGTGAACTATCGCCCTATAGCTCTCACTTGTATTCTATCTAAGATCTTCTCAACTCTTTTGAAACCCTTCTCACTTCTTAGATCATTCTTGGAACTACTCTTCCCTCTTTCTTATTTACCAGTTTCATGAGTCTCTCTCGAGTGCTCGAGATCTACTAGGCTACGTATACTTTCTATTAATCAGATTTATGGTTTTCCGCCACTTAGATACTTACGGAAGGACTGTGTGGTGATGCGCTCTGACAGGTATCAAAGCAATACTTGGCGGGAAGTTATTGGCACGCGGTCTCTCTCACTGCTTCTTCTAAGCTCCTCTCTTCTGGGTTTCCTTCTTCTCTTTGCTTACTTTATGTCTACTAGTATTCTTTCAAATCGCTCAATGTTGGCTGTTGTTGATGGGGCGGACTTCTTTTCTTCAACAGTGTGTTCCTCAGGTTCGTTTTATCTCCCTACTTATATTCCTGCTTAGTGTCATCAATGATCACTTCTTCACGTGTGCACATGCTATAACTCTATCCACTCATTTTGTCAATGACTTGACTCCTTCATTTCAACTTCATATATCAAATTCATGCCCCTCATTTTACTTCATAGTAATTGCCTCGTCGTCATTAATCTTTCCGATTCTATTCTGCTGATCTTGATAGAATTTCCAGGGTTGGGATCGTCTCCAGCTTGGAAATTGAATTCTTCTAAATAACCCAACATTTCTACAAGTCTCTCTCTCTCTCTAAGACACTTTAACTTTTCTATCTCTTCGACGGTTCTCTCTTTCTCCCGGTTGACAATATAAACATCCTTGGCCTTAACATAAACAAAAAATGTTTTGAAAACGTCAAATCACAGTGGTTGCTAGGGCGGCCTCAAAGAAACTGAGAGTTCTGTTTAGAGATTGCAAGGATTTTTTTCCCATTCTCAATTACTCCAACCATATGGAATCCGCACTTGTATGGAGTACTGCCTCGCCTGTCTTTGGGATATGTCGAAACAATGGATAAATGGCTTATAAAGTTATCAGAGAAAAGGCCAAAACGACTTATTAAACTGTACTTGTTCATTTCTAGTTCAACTTGATCCCTTTTGTATATTTTGCGGCGCGATGTTGGCTGTATCCCTTTTCTATAGGTACTGTAGAGCCAAGTGCTCGAGGAAACTATCCACTCGCGTACCACCTCCTTTACGAGCCCTCGTATGCACAAGTGGATTTTCTGTGTCGGCACTATGAGTATTTGTGTTGATGTTTGTAAACTCCAGATGGTTCTCGCTGCGGGCTTCTTTCTTTCCTGCCACCTCTGTCTGTGGAATTCTTCTACCATCATCTCCTTCGAACCTTTTTTAATTTCCCCTCACTTTAAGCCTTGCGGTCATGTGTCTCATGAGCCCGTAATTTTGCGTTTAGATGGATTTTAAAGGCGTATTCTAACAACTCACTCCATGAATAGGGTTTCTGCCCGTGTTAGCGGCAGGTGACAACTGTAAAAATTATTATAATAATAGAAAGGTTGCTTACATAAGGAATTCCTTAATGCTAGGCTTGAACCCACAGCAATGGCACCTCGACTGTGAATTACTCTAGAATGCATTAAAATAAACATAAAATAAAAGCTTGATCGCTTGACAAAAAAAAAAAAAGAGAGAGACAGAGAAGTGGAAAAGCCGCCTTATCTGCAACCGCTGCGGGCAACAGCACTGATAGTGACGATGGTGGCTTCTTCAGCAAATAAATCTACTGAGGAGATGAGGATTTGGTTATGTTAGACACTTGATAAGTTCATGGCCGAAATTGCATTTGCTCTCATTTTCAACCTTCAAAGGAATCCCACCAGGGAACCTCATCGTAAAAAACTGAAAAGACAGTTCATCAAGGAGCAAAGATTAATTCCAAATCTTTGCAGGTCTGGAGAAGTAGGAATGAGGGGGCTCTCCGGAAACACATGCAGATCTGCCCTACAGAGAGATCCTTTCATGCGGCTCATGAACACTGGGCCAAGGGTTTCTTATTCATCAGTGCTTGCATGCAAATAATTTATCAGTCCCTCCTCTCACTCAGTCGAGATGAGCGAAAGCCGTATTTACTAGTGTACTGGTAGGAATGTAAACACCCCAACAAGGAACAGTCTCTCGCCATGATTACTAGTGAAAGTTCTTAATGTTTTTAGATCACAAATTTGTCTGAGAATTTTTGTCATTTGAGTACCCTAAGAATGATATCTATCATTAAAGGCGCAGTTTATTTTATTATGTCATGGATTGTACGTAATAAGCCCGTTTTATTTTAAACTTTCGGGCTGATAATTGAAGGTCTCTTCTTTCATTATTTTTATTCTTTATTATTGTAAGCTGTTAAGGAATCTTCTTGTAAATTGTAATCATGTTAAAACATAAAAAGCTAGTATCTAAACTTTGTGGTAATACTTACTTGAAAATGGAAATGAATATTTTTTAAATAAAAATAAACACAATCATAAAAAAGTTATTAATATTATATTTGCAATCATTATTCCTTAAAAATAAGTAAATATTGTAATTAATAAATAAATTACTTGGGCACAACCAAATATGAAAATATAAATGACTAAGGTATTGTTTGTACAAGGAATGCAATCTTCAGTTGCCTAGCAGTGCACAAATGTTCTATCTTATTTTTAAATGTGTATTTATTATATTTAATTTAAGTATCGGTATCGGTATCGGCACCTAAAAAAATAGTATCGGATCGGGTATCCGGCCTCTTTTCTTGGGTATCGTACATCCCTAATATATATGTATACCTACTACTACTTACTATTATTATGACTTATATATGCTATATAGTATATATAATATACTATATATTATTTGTATTATATATATTTCTTTATTGTCACTTTCTTCATTGCTTCCTCTTTGCCCCAGATTGGGAGACGTGGGTAAGCTGTGCCTACATGCATCGCGTATAAAGAAAAGCAGTGAGTGAGAAACATGACAAACGTCCGAAAAGAAAGTCCAGCGCTTAAACCGCCACCTCTTAGTACAATTAATTATGAGAGCTCTCCTGTACACTAGACAGAAAAACTCCACCCTTAGTAGAGCATTCATGGGACCGCGACGGACACATCACTATGGTAAATCGTCAAATGTAAGGTTACATCCCCGTTGGCCCAGGTGGGCCACAACCATCCCCCATACAAACCCCGCCATCTCTCCTATCATGCACTCTTACTCTCGCCTCTGCCAAACTCAACATTTCTCTACCTTTCAGACATTCGTTCACCGACCATATCCACTTTCTCTTCGGTCTCCCAGGCGGTCGGTTCCCAACACAACACCACTATACATCGGCTTAACCAACCGACTTTCATTCACCCTTTCCACATAACACATCATTAAATACTATTATATTATATTATATATATATATACCTATATATATATATATAATATATATATAATAATATATATTATAAATTTAATAATATATATATATAAATATATAATAATATAATATATAGTATATATATACTGATATATATTATAAAATAAAGACTCAAGTTACTCGATCAAAAAAAATATTACTGGGCAGAAAGTAATTCAATCAGGAACGGTAAAAGGCTACCTAACCCATGAACCCCACACCAACACAACGGACAGGCATCAGCTGTAACTATTAACGCACCTCACAGAGAATATTCACCATGCAGATAATTGAGGGGCCATATCACCGCGAATAAAATATTAGGAAACTTTTAATCCACTGGGAGAGGTGCGAAGGTAGGTTATGTATCGGATGGTATATTACGAGAGCGAGGATCAATTCACATTACCGTAAGCACTCGATAAACATAATGGAGAAGAGATAGTGCGCCAAACTTGTACAAGAGATCAGTGCCTGCGCAGTACAACACATCCACGACCGAGCAAGGACACGAGGTACCGGGCACTTGGTCGGACTCGGTTTCGATGTAGCTGCCACACATAAATCGATTGTACGGGTGTTTTTTCCTAACGCATACTACTAGGGAACCCTGACACAAACCACATGATTCGCCGATCGCACACTTGATGTAAGGTAGGTACCTAGAAAGTGCCACGATCATCCAATGAGAAGTCCGATCGATTATACGTTTGCCACATCTATCGAGAGTGCCAAATACAAACCGTACACGACCAATCGCAGATACAGCTTGCGAGGGTAGCACTTGGCCTAACCAGGAGTGAGAAGTGACAATACAGTACGTCGACGCTTTGCGGAACATAATTACCGGCCCCGGAGGCCTGCCATAGGTCCACGCGCACATCGCACATCAAAGGGAGCGACTGGCATTTGCCGAGAACACATCCATTTGGAGGTAGACGATTGGGAAAGGTTGCTCTTTTACAGACGATGTCGAGAGTGTACTCTGCAGGTTGCCGCCTTTGAGGGAGGTGCGGTCGGTTTATGGTCATGGTGGAGGCATATTTCTATCGAGGCCACGGAGTTGCACATCTTCGATGAGGGGGCACTCTTACAGCCTTAAGGTATTAATCACAGATATCCCGAAAACCATATAGTTCGTGCGCGATAATAGCATCATACATCTCGGTGACTCTTTCAATCCTAAGATGCAAGACCACACAAGGGCCTAATGTGGCCTGAGAGCGCACTACCTCGGATATAACGATTTAAATTATGGATGCGTTAGGCAGTGGCCAGCATAGGCCGGACCTCCACCCAACTATCAAAGCATTTGTGGGATGATCCGAAACGTCGGATCCGACAGCTGCAAACCCCCTCCACGAACCCTCCCGGAACTTGCGACAGCACTGCACGAACGTATGGAATCAAATCACTTTCCAGGACATTCGCCCACTCATTGAAAGCATGCCCCGTACGATGTCAGGCAGTTTCATCCGTGCCAGAAGGTAGGTCACAACATAGGTATTGTAGACAGAAGCCAATCCCACCCGCTTCACGTCGTCGTGCACGTAAACCTCCGAAACCCTACTGCAGACCATTTGGCTGCACCTGGCTCACCACTCTAATCAACCTACAGGTTCTGGCGGAGGAATCCCACCATGTTATTGTCATTTGTATCCAAAAAGTGTCTTCGCGTTCTTCAACCTTTTCTACCCTTCCTTCTTCACGTACCCTTGTGGTGCGTTAATTTTGACTAAAGTATATTATATAATTATAATATATATATATATACTCATATACCTATATATATATATATATATTATATTATATATATATTATATATATAATAATATATATATATATATATATATATATATATTATATATATATATATAATATATATAGAGTGACATATCCAGTATTCTGACAGGATATGGCATGTGTCACTGCTCTCTAAGCTCCTTTCAATTTTCGCAATTTGTTCTTCCACTCAGAGCTTTGACCCTCATGTACTAACCTTTCATTTCAAAAGTTCTCCTTTACCGCCTGTTAGTCAATGGGTGCAACATCTCTGTTAGACTGGTCAGTAATGGTGTTTCTCAAAATTTACTTTGTTCTATCTCTCATTATTTTTCTATTTATTAAGATCCCAGCAGCTCCTCTAACCCTACCTACTCCTATGCCATCGAATCGACACTTTATTCTTCTACTCATTCTAAATCATCTTTCTCTTTTACAACATGATTTCCTTTTCGACTTTAGCTTTCCTATCCAAGTTCTTCCTAAGGTAAGGTGATGGTCACTTACATTTTTTAATTCAATTAAGCTATCACTTACTAATCATCTGCCCCCAGACGGGCCAATTTGCAACTTGGTCTATCTCTTGCACCTTCTATTTTAGTGTCACTGTGGGACAATGTGAACATTTTTGGTATCGACCTAAACAAAATGTTGGATTGTATAAAACTCTCCGTATTCAATAGTTGCATTGCTTAGGACGGCTTTAGAGAAACTAGGAAATTGTTCACGTAATAAAATTTTTTTTCTTAGTTACTCTAACTATGCAAGGGTCTCATCAACCCTCTGAAATACTGTTCTCATATCTGGGAAGGGGGATCAAGTTCCACCCATCTTTTGGATAAGCCGAGTTCAGACTACTTTAATTTTAGCTTATTAGATGTTACTTACTAATGAACTTAATTGATTCTTCAGTTTTGCAGCATAACTTTTGCGCAATATAGTTTTTATATACGTATTACAAAGGAAGAAGCTCGAGTCACATGACCATTCGCACATTCTACCCTTATAAGACACCCTCGCATCACCAGAGTGCCCAGCGTCTTCACAACGACGTTTTTTTGTGATGAGATTAACACAAACTCTTTGTTGTTTTATTTATGAGTTACCTCTTCATTTCCTGATTGAGTAGTGTCTTTTTCTCTTTTTCTTTTTTTTTTTTTTTTTTTTAAGCCCTCAAATATTAGATGCTTTACCCATATCTAGTTGTATGATATCGGTTTAAAAAAAAAAAAAAGAGAACCTAAATTTATATCCATTTATAGACCACTTCAAACTAGATATTATTTTAGTTACAATATAAAAAAACAGTACTACATCTTTGGAAATATTCATGTAAATTATTTGATTTGGAAGAACATCATATTATATCTAAAAAAATATTTTAGGGGACAATTAATTACAATTATTTTACTCTAATGAGGATTGCAATAAAATGGGTATTCTCGGTACATCACCAAAAATTAAATATAAAACTAATATATATATATAATATAAACCTAATATAATAATATAACTAATTAAGTGATATTATTACGTAAAAATGTTAACGTGAGTAATATTATATCATATAAAGTATATAGATATATATAATTACCTATATATAAATATGATATATATATATAGTATATGTTATATAGTATACTATATAGTATATATAGCCAGGCGTCTGTTATAGCCGTCTAGTCTGTAATCTTAAAAACTATGTAAGTGCTACACTAAAAAGACGGAATACATTGCTGAATCCTGTCCTAAGTCGTCTGCCCTGAAAATAGGATAAAAACAAGAAAAAACTAAGAAAAAAAAACATATAGATATAATTAATATATATATTCAGAGCCTATATATTCTCAAAAAACTACAATGAGCTCAGCGGAAAAGGTGCGAATACATTTTGGAATCTGGTAAATTTCACATAAGAAAATGTAAAAAAAAATAATGAATAAATAAAAAAAACAAATTGTTAAATAATTATAGTAATATGTATTAGAAGGCCCTAGTTAGAGACCTTTTTATTGGATTTTCGATTAAAATAAATACATAGACTTTCTCTAATGTAAAATTTTTGCTTTATACGGCACACTAGGGGGGGCTCGAGCCGACGGGGAAAAAAGGGGGGAAGTTTTTCCATAACCCGTAGGGGAGGGGCGGGAGGAACCCCGCGACACCCAAATACCAAGAGCGGGGGGCTTCCGGAGACCCTCCCCGGAGGGGGGAATTAGCCCTAGCCCGTAGTTCCCCGGAAGGCCGAGAGACCCCCCGGACTCCTGCCATCGGTGCGGAACTACCCTTGGGGTATTCTTTTAGTAAAAAAAAAAAAAAAACCAAATTTATAGAGAAAGTCTATTTATTTTAACGATAACCAATAAAAAGGTCTCTAAATAGCCTATCTAATCATATTTTACTATAATTATTAAACAATAATTTTTTTTTTTTTTTTGTTTTTTTTACATTTTCTTAAGTTATTGGAAATTTTACCAGGATTCCAAAAATGCTATTCCATTTCGCTGTAGCTATTGTAGTTTTAGATATAATTTTTTTATTTATTATTGTATTTATTTTTTTTTTTAAATTTTCAGGGCAAACTTTGGACCAGGATTCCAGCAATGTATTCCGTTTACTGTAGCATTAATAGTATTTAAGATACATATGACGGCTATAATCAGACCGCTGAACCATAATATAATATATATATATATATATAGTAATATATATGAAATGATATATATATTAATAATATATATATATATATATATAATTATAATATATGGTAGAATATATATATATAGATAATATATATATATATATGATATAAAAGCACCCGTATGGAAGTGAGTGACCCCACTGATGTCCTTATAATATATAACTATATATATATATATATATATATATATATATATATATATATAGTATAATATATACTATATAATTATATATTAATTATGATATATATAATATATATATATATATATATATATTATATATTATAAATATATATTATAGCGACTAAATCGCTATATTAGCACCTATTCTAATTCCAGCAGGCCAAGCCATGAGGGAAGGCATTACTTACTATAATTTATAACTAGCGTCTTAAGCTTTTCTTAACTGTATATATATATATATATAGTAATATATAGTATATAGATATATATATATAGTTAAGATAAGATAATATATAAAAATATGATATATATATAATATATTATATAGATATATAATATATATATAATATATATATATCGACCTAATCATAAAAAAAGTTCAATTTAACCAATTCTAGTCAGGCAGGAGGCGGAGCAGCCTTTGGCATTGCATTTCGTCTGCTCGCTAGGATTCAGAACTTTCTGAAGCAGGAATCTCTCTCTCTCTCTCTCTCTCTCATCTCTCCTCTCTCTCTCTCTCTCTCTGTCTCATATATATAATATATATATATATTATATATATATATATATATATATTATATATATATATATATATATATAATATATATATATTATAATATATAATATAATATATAATATATATATTTTTAAAACAGTTGGTATTTAATATGATTACTTTTATTGTATTATTATAAGAATTATTATATTTTTAGAATTTCCATTGTTATCGCTATTATTATTATTGGCACTACTACTAGTAATAATAAATCAGTTTTTAATATAATTTTTATTATTTTTGTATTCATTTAACTGTTGTAGTAGTAGTAGTAGTAATAATAATAATGGAATTTATAATGTAGGCTAAAATATGCATCGGAAGAATTTAAACTATTCTGTTTCTGACAATATTGTAGCTTAATAATACCTGTCCTTACATCATATTTATCAATTCCTAATAATATTATTATTTTAACTATTATTACTTTCATTATTATATAATTATTACTGCCATCACTATGATCAGTATTTTTAATTGCATTCAGTTGTCTATATATCCATTATACTGTATATTTCATCACTATTCTTTGAGATACAAGCAGATTATTGATATTACTCGATTTTAAATATTATTATCATCGGCCGCCCCTTGGTTCCCCAGAACTGGGTGTGGGGTGTGCAAACATGCACCAGAAATCCTCGTCCGAGGCATGTATGAGCATTCTTAGGGCATAAAAATAATACTATCAGGACACTGATAGATGGGGGAACCTACTGTCGTTATATTAATATTATTATTATTACTATTACTATTATTTTTGTTTGACAGTACATTAGAATTATGATTTAAATTCACCAATTTGTTTGATTTTTATTTCATTGATTTTGTTAATTTAATTTAATTTAATAATACTATACCATAATTTTGTATTTACTATACACTTCGGGAAGTAATTGTAATTAAGATTTGTTTTCATATTGTAATGTTAATGAGAATAAAATAATAATACTCCTAAAGTTTCTATTCCATAGATAAGTAGAACCAAACTAGAATGGGTTTTAAATTATAAATTTCCATTAGAGTTGCATCTGTAGATTAATAATTTGAAAAGTTAAACTTAGATTTTTGCATTTTATTTTGAGTAGGGTAATTTAACCTTTTTATGGGTTATGTGTTTAATCTTTCCTCTTTCATTGGTTTCAAAGAGTCATAATTTTGGGTGATTGAGGACATCTTTCAATTCTAACAAAACGACAGTCTCTGATTTCGGATAAAAATGTGGCTTATCGGAGTTTGAAATGCGAATGATATTCAAATTTTTAAGACGTTCATAGCTTATAGAGGAGGCACTAACACATAACAGATAGTGAAAACAGTTACTATCTCGTCCTTGTGTACTTGTTACCAAGAATTGTGAGACTTAGATTTTATACCACGAAACCTTTTTAAAGCAAAGTTAAGGAATAGGCCTTAGAAGCCTTAATTACAGAGTGGCTCAATTGCTCCAGTCTTGAAGGACTATGTCAACAAACAAAGAGAAAAATGGTGCGACTTTTGAAGATAAAAGTGAAGGAGATCATTCAGTTTCTTATTGTGTAAGTTGGATGTCGATAAAAAAAAAATCTTTAAGAAGCACGACACAGTTCCCGAAAGCAGTTGTGCAGGCAGTGCACTTGACACTGACAGCCTTCGCTATGAGGCGCCAAATTACCGCTATAGTAAAATATGGCACGACGCAGTTCCCGAAAGCAGTTGTGCAGGTAGTGCACATAACACTGACAGCCTTCGCTATGAGGCGCCAAATTACCACAATAGTAAAATATGATCTAAAAAAGTAATAATAATAATGCTGAAGTGCATCCCGACTAGCAGATGGGCGACGAGTCCATTACCCGGCTGAACAAAGCGAAGCATAATTTTTGAGTTTTTTTTTTTTTTTTTTTTTTTTTTTTTAATGGTGTCAAATACCTCTGGCGGAGTCAATCTAGAGCTTCTTCTTTCTTCTTTAATTTTTTAAGCCTTTTAGTTAATTTATTGGTGTTTGATGTAGATTTATGTCTAATTTTTGAGTAATGTGACATAAGATTGAAGTGATTTTTTGGGCTAAGGATTTTATTGTTTTGCTTACAGATGGCCACATGGGTTGGTGGGGGCTGGCTGTGTTTGTGAATCGTTGATTTTTATGTTGGTTTTATAAAGACTGCTTTTTTGTTTAAGCAGTGTATATATTTCTGCTGAAAGGTTGGTATTAAAATATTTGCGGTAACCTTGGGGGAAGTAATTTTTTGATGTCTTTAATATGGTCTTATTGAAATGCTGTATTGTTTTATCGAGAGATGTAAAGTTAACTTTTTGAAAGGATTGTAGTTCTTGTTCTATGTAATAAGTGTTTGCTTTCTTGGAGTTAGTAGTGTAAGTTCTTTGAAAGAATGTGTGTATGGGATGCTTTATTGGAATGTGATCAGAGGATAGAGCATGAAAGGTTTGCCATGTTGCTGTAACCTCGATTAGGGGTACAAAAAGAAATGTTAGAGGACATGTGGTCCTGATAATGTTGAAATGGTTGTCGAGGGGGTTGGTTTCTGTTGTTGAGAATGCTAAGTATGTATAATTTATGTATGAGTGTATCACCTCTTGGAGATGGTCTATGAGTGTGTTGAGTCATGCAGGGTGGTGGTTAATGAACTAGCCGACTTGTATCAGATTATTACATCAGGTTAGGTGTGATAGGTCTGGGACAGAATTGAGAGATGGGGTGAGGTATGTAGGCATTAGGTTCCTTACTTTTTTTTGCTTTTATTTCTATTGATTGGTACGTGGAGGTTTGGTGGTTCATAACTTGAATTATTTTGAATGTTTTTGTGTACCAGAATAACTAGACCATGCTTGATGAGTCGTAGCCACCTTAAAGTATGAAAATTTTTGATGATGACTTGAGTCTTATTTTTATTTTATAAAACTAATCAATGCAAATGAAAAGTATATATTAATAGAAAAAAAGTAAACATATTTGTTGTTCATGAAGATTTCTTGGATTTAGTGGCTGTTGAAAGCACAAAAGGAGAATCTCTATCGGAGGCAATACTACGAAGGTTGAAATAAATAGTGACTTTCTGATTAGAAGATATAATGGTGAAGAAGCAATGAAGAAAGTTTTAAAGATGTTCAAACCTTTTAAAATATAAAGCAAGATTGTATGTATATTTGATGTTCACATTCATATGGAGTACAACACATTAGAAACTATTGGCACATTGAAAACAACTGGGCGCTATTTCAGATCACCAAAGATGACAACTGGGCTCTATTTCAGATCACCAAAGATGACAACTATTTTAATAGCAAAAAGTAGAAAAGCTTTTCCCAGACACTAAATTACACTAATGTGAAAAAACTAGGTGGGGGGAAAATTACAATGGATTTTTATAATTTAAAGAAATTTTTAAGCAACTGTTTACACTTTAGAGGAGCCTGAGATAGATAAAGATATTGAACCTTCTTCAGAAACCTCAAATCTTTTGAAATCTGTAATCACCAGTGAATAGGCTGTAAGTTTATTCTATACGTATTTTCCTTCACTCTTCCATTATATGCTACATTACAGTCTCCATCATTAGTGACAACAAATGCTCTTACTCCTATTGAAAATGTGACGCTTGTTTTGAAAGATATTTGAGCAAAATCAGCGAAATTTTTTAAAGTAGTTTGAAAGTTGCAACATATACTGTGTTTTCTCTTAACGAAGAAACGTTCCTCGTGTCGAAATCTATATAAAATGAAAAGAACTATAACTCAATTGTCATCCTGTTTCTTTATGATGTTTCAAATCAGTTAGAGAACAAGCTCTTAAGCCATAGATCCGTGCTTACCAATCTTTTTAAAGCGATTCCATCGATATCATATTAAAAATTTAGCGAATTTTTAAAATGAATTTGATCTGTAAAGTCACTTTTGGATTGATAGGAATTTTAGTATTTATCTTACTTACAAAGTGAACTCCAGAAAGATATTTCTCTATTCTGAAAAGTCTTGAAACATATTTTCTCAATTCTACAGGGAGGAAAGACGAAAAGAACTGGTTTTAATGTGTGTTCATTATAGCTACACAATTTAAACAGAGGGAGTTATAAATCATTTGGCTGTTAAGAGCGAGAACTATAATATTTTATATATATATATATATATATATATATATATATATATATATATATATATATATATATATATATATATATATATATATATATTATATATATATATATAATGTAGTGGAGCCCAAGTGACGAGGGCATGAAATATTATGGTCACTGACCTCCAGTATAAAAGTAATTAGAATTATCGAAGTTAATAAAATATTAACAGTCGAGAAAGTAAAAAGAGCAAATTAGAAGTAATATCTACCTGGAGGAGATATGTAGGAAAGCGAATCGGGCTTTAATCTAATGTCAGGATACAAGAAAAAGGGACCACCCGCTTGTTCCAAATGCTCCTGGTTTGTGGGCTAAAGGTAGACACTTAAAACGTAGAGAAGTAAAAGGAAGAATGAAAAGAAGTAAAAGATAGAGTTATTAAGCCATATATTACTTTTACAAGCAGTAGAGGTTATGTTAATACATTAAGATAGATTATAATCCATATATCTCACAAGTGAGTAGAAGGTAAGTTAAGTACATCACCGTTATCCGGGATAAGAAGGGGATAGCTAGAAGTATATGAAGTCAATGGACTCCCGTAAGTTTTATGGAGTATAGTAATTACCTTAGTAAGCTTTATTAATATTCCTTAACCCTTAAAACCGCAATAATTAAATTAAACTTACTTATTAGGAAATGTGGTTGAGAGAAGGGTACCAGATACAAAAATGTATGGAATTGTGGAACAATCTCAATGTAAATACGAGGGGCTTAGTCAAAATGAGAAGGAATTTGACTAAGTGCTAAGGGTATAAAACTTAAGAGTTTAGAAAGGTGTCTATAGAGTGGAAGATCAAGACCTGAACTTTACAATAAGTCAACAGTTAAGGATGTCTTGAAGTGAAGATCAAGAAGTAAGTGTTTTGAGTGAAGATCAAAGACCCTATTTAAAAAGTTGTTTTCAATGGCCACTTGGTAGTGCAAAAGTCCTAGACCAAAATTTTAAAACACAAAAAACAAAACCCTGTAAATACAGGAAATAATTAGATTTGTGAGTGAATTCCGTGACTCTATTTAAGGGACCAAATTTTGAAAAATATTGAAAGCAATAAAAGTAATAAGAGAGAGACGATTACTCACTCCTAACGTATAGAAAAACGTCTTGTGAGACGTCCTTGTTTATGTGCTGATAATCACATGGTATTTGAATTACAGAAGCAGAGAAACTTGAGAAATGCGGCTGTATCATAGGGAAGAGGATAAGTTATACTAACCGAGTAGTTTATAAACTGCCTCTAAACCAACAACATTTTCAAACAACCCTTCAATTGCCCCCGCATTCTCACCCAAAGTCAAGACGAACTACTGACCTGTGAATATTATATCCCAATGTATAGGTACATTCAACAGTTCACAACTTTGTAAGTACTTCGTATAAAGGTAATGGCAATTCACTCAAACATTGCCACTACTATTGTACTACATTTGGAAAGCAAAACTTATCAACCTTTGTCATATAATATATTAGATTTATAAAATTCAGTAAAGTTTAGTACTTAGGAACTATAATACAACATTGAGAGAAAGGACATGTAAACGTAAAGAAAGAGATACGTATTATTTATCCATCAAAAATCAAGAGTAAATAATTAAACATAAAAAAAATAATTAACTGATGATGCAGTAACATTAATAACTGAATGTACTATCTTATTCTATATAGAATAAGAATTCCATTCTAGGTTTTGGTCACATTGAGAAACTAATATTAAGAAATACATTTGACCTGGACTCCACACTCACCCTAACACTCTTCCCCACTAAGCCTAAAAAACCCCACCTTACTTTCGAGTTTCGAAGGCATAATAAATGACAGAGCATAAACTCAGTGGTAGAGATAGAGGGTGATTCGGTATATTGGGAGTCCGGTGTCTAAATACGTTAAACACCTTTACCATCATTAGAATGAATATTATATATAGGTTCTACTATTAGTAAGGTTTACCTTACAAACCATACAATTAATTGGAACTACGATAGGACAGATACAGTAAGAACAGTAAGAAGTAGAAAAGTAATGGACCTTCTTTGGAGATGGGAATGGGAAATGACAAAAATAAATTATATATTAGTAATTTGACATTGATCATTAAATAGAGTTATAATTAATAATTTTACGTCAGAAGATATAATCTTTTTAGTGATAATAAGTTTATGGTTGTAACAATAACATGTACTTAAAAAGTAAAAATTTTTTTTATCGATAGGTCTCTTCTCATTAACCAAACCATACATTTAGAAATTATTGCAATACCCCAATAGAAATTTAATAATTAGTGGGGAATTATTTAATTGCTTAATAGAGCAAATTAGATAAAAGATATATACATCTTAGATAAATACAAAACTGATAAAGTAGTACCTTAGCATTATTTTATGTTTACTATCTACCACCTGGATGTCTTCGGTTGTTTTGACTAAAACTTCGGATGGGATTACCGTCGGATGCTGCTGCATTGTCAACCAAGAGACAT
This sequence comes from Trachelipus rathkii, assembly GCA_015478945.1. Lineage (NCBI taxonomy): Eukaryota > Metazoa > Arthropoda > Malacostraca > Isopoda > Trachelipodidae > Trachelipus > Trachelipus rathkii. The sequence goes on along the minus strand of JABUQX010068682.1, from coordinate 13,232 downwards.
CACTGCTGAATAGAGGACTCACTCCTCCTACTCCTTTGGCCAAACATCGTCATTAAGATGACCATGTAGTCAGAGGTGAGGAAAAATATAAATATAAATGGCTATTATAATTTCTTCTTTTAAGAAGGATAGAATACCTATATATTTTTTCTTTTCCTTTTTATATATATACCTTTAATAATGAGAATACATTTTATATATATTGACTTAAGAAATAACAACGCAGTTTTTGCACTGTTTACAATTATTCCTTTGTCATGGGGTAGGTAATTAAAGGAATTTTCTGACCATGGTTGGTGTGAGACTGATTTATATCTTTGACTATACATTTGAAATTGTTGCCTAGTCTTTTAATCAATCTTCGTAAGGTGAGATCAGGGAGTAGATGGTTATCTTTAAGGGCTGTTGCTCCCAATACCACTGGGGCCAGCATCATTTCTCCGGGTATGATTAAGAAATTGATAGGTGTAGTAGAATAATCACTATCAAGGAAGTGCAATGGAATATTGATGTATGAATCTACAGGGACAGTGTGTTCATGTGTTAAGCCGCTGATGGCATTTATTCCGATGTCCTTGGAAGGTTTTATAAGGTGTTTGAATTGTGTGGGGATGGCTTCATAGCTTACTAAGCTAATGCTGGCGCCTGTGTCAACAATACAATTTTTAAATTGAAGGCTATTTTTTTCGAAAGCCACGGATATGGTTAACTGATTTGTGGTGAAACGTGTACAATTGACAGATACAGTGCGCACATGACTGTGTAATTCTTTAGTAGTATCAGTTGAAGTGACAGGAAGTGCTTTGTGTGATTCTGTGTTTCTGTAGTCAGAAATTAAGGAAGAAGACGTTTCTTTGGGTTGTGAATTGTAAGTAAATGATTCCATGTTCATAAATGGAAAACAGAATGAGAAATCTGTGTTTGGCTTTTCTTCCACAGGTGGATTACTTACAATTGGTGAACGTAACGTTGTTAAAGAAGGACTATATGGTTTTGGTAAACTTAGGTTAGATAAATTAGGATTAGGTACACAAGAGTTAGGTAAATTAGTATTAGACACGCAAGGATTAGGTAAATTAGCATTAGGTAAACAAGAGTTTGATAAATTAGTGTTAGGTACACAAGGGTTAGGTACATTGGTAATAGGTAGATAATGGTTAGGTACATTAGTATTAGGTAAACAAGAGTCAGGCAAATTAGTAGTAGGTAAACCTTGGTTAGGTAAATTAGTGTTAGGTACACAAGGGTTAGGTACATTAGTATTAGGTAAATACTGTTTAGGCAAGTCGGAATTAGTATCCTGAGAGTGTGAATGACTAGGGGACAACGGACATTCGTTCCGTGGACGTGTACTTTGTTCCATTTTGGGAAGAGATTTTCCGTAATATACATTCTTAGTAGTATGTTCAGTGGAAGTGGAAGAATTAGAAGTAGTGGAAAAACTTAGGAAGTATTGAGTTGTTCGGGGAGTTTTGGCATCGGTGTTTTGGATGGAGGGTGTGAAGACACTTTATCCGGAGTGAGGACCTCCGCAAAAAGGGTACAAAAACCTTGCAAACTTTCTGTTGGGAGGAAGATGTTGGAACAAAAATTTACGTGTTCTGCAGTTCCAGCTTATAATGTGAACCTTTCTTTTGCAGTAACTGACAAATTTCAGATATTTGTAGCATTCACGCATCTATGAACTGAATTTTATATGGCAAAAATCACAGACATAGGGTCTTACCGCGTCAACAGAGATCTATGTTAGGTATTTAGGAGTAAAAGTACTCGATTTATTTAATGTGGGGAATTTTTTATGAGGAAGATCGCAAAAAGGGTGACGACCACCGCGATTGATTGTTTAAAGAAGAGTTGTGATAGGTTATGTTCTTAGAAGAATGTAACTTTTTAGAAATTGTATGAGTGGAAACCTTAGAAGGGTAATTAGTATTTTGTATATTCTTTACGACATGTTCTGTGTTTGGGGGATATGTGAATTGAAAATTTGAGAAATCTTTGTTATGGGTGTATAGGAATTCAGCATACCCCACGATATCGGACCAGGGTGTACGCCAATTTTTATTGAGCTCATACATTTTTATGTATTCTCTAACACCGTGTTCTATGTTTGTGGGAAGGCTACATAAAAATGCAGTTCGGAGAGATTCGTGGCCACTCATGTCTAGACCATGATGAGCATGACTAGCCAGACGTTCTAGTCTGTAGGCAAACAAAAAAACGATATACTCTCATTTTGTAACGAGTCTGGGCAGATTGAAATGTATGAAATAGGGATTATACCTTCCTTTTTCTCTCCTCCTCCTCATACCATTGGATGAGGTCTCTCGAACAGAGAAATAATCCCTATCATCCTTTGGTGACAAATGATAGACATTAGGATAAGTGGACCGTCAAGTTTGTCTGCCGAGGAAAATTTTAACCATTCTGGTTGATAGGACTGTGGATAAGTGAAGTTGCAAGTAAAGCTTCCAAAATCCGTTTAATAAGTTAAGAAATTCTGTACCATTTTCTTAGTGTATATATGTCCCATGTGTCTACCCCTTTAAGATTATGTGAATTCTTGAGTAAGGAATTCAGTGTAAGATGTCTTCTTCCATCCTATCGATTTTTTGTTTGATGATGGGACCTGAGTACATATCTGTGTTTGATTTTTGATCTTTGGTATGAATTTGTACTAATGGGGAATTATACTTAATGTTACGTGGGTACGACTTGATTTATGTGGTTATTATTATTGTGTGGGGATTTGAACGATGTTGAATCTCCTCAAAATTGTAAGAAGAATGATGTGATGGTTGAAGACCATGTAAATTCTGTGAATATTGTGATGGTTGACGACATTTTGGAATTGATACTGTGGGATAATCCATGTATTTTTTGAGATAGTATGTTAATAAGTGTGAGTATTAAATCCCTATGTTGAAATCTAAAATGAGTTCTACTCTCATGGAATGTGAAAATCAATAAAATTAGTTTGGTAGGGATCTCTTGCGAGACTCAGACTTCAGTTGATCTGCATCTATTTGATTAACCAATTTTGTTAGGATTTTTAAGGAACTTTATTAAACATACGTGTTTTCGATAATTTACAGTTTTACAAATTTATTAATACTATACTATAATAAAGTAATAATTCATTCAGTAAATTCATTTAATATAAAATATAAAATATTTAATTTGCGTCAATAAAATTAAGGAGCTCTAAATTAATCATCCTTTCACTCGTCAATTCAATGCTTAAGGAAAGAATGCTTCAGATATAAGATATATAAAGATATTAAGACTAGTAGGGAAGATCTTATTTAGAATATTTATACTTTTAGTATTTACTGTGATTTGTGAGGTTGACAATGTAGTGAAGTGATCTAAATCACAATCCAGATGGCAACGGCAAAGCACCGAAACAAGACAGTTATGGTACCTGTTTTCTAGTGTCGCCACTATTTTTATTTCTTGGTTATTTTTATGTAGTGGAGCCCAAGTGACGAGGGCATGAATAATTATGAGTCACTTGACCTCAGTATAAAAGTAATTAGAAATTATTCTCGTTTATAATTATTTATTAGTTAATAAATAATATAATAATAAATAGAAAAAAGTAAAAAGAAATTAAGTAATATCTACCTGGAGTTGAGAATATGTAGAAAAGCGGAATCGGGCTTTAATACTTAATGTCAGAGATATAAGAAAAAGGGACCACCCTGCTTTGTTATCTCCAAAGCTCCTGGTTTGTGGCTAAAGGTAGATCACTTATAACGTAGAGAAGTAAAATGGGTAATAGAATTGTAAAAAATAGAATAGTAAAAGAATATTAAAATTTATTAATCCATATATACTTTTACAAGCAGTAGAGGTTTTGTTAAATACATTTTTAAAATTAGATTATTTAATACCTTATATTATACTTCACAATTGTAGTAGACTAGGTAATGTTTAATTATATTTCACCAGTTATCCGGTATAAATTTAAAAGGGTGGATAGCTAGAATATATGAAGTCAATTGGACTCCCGTAGTTTTAAGGAGTATATTTACTTAGTAGCTTTATAATATTCCTTAAACCTAAAACCGCAAATAATTAAATAATTACTTTAATACTTTATTAGAATGTGGTTGAGAAGGTTCCAGATACAAAAATGTATGGAATTGTGGAACAATCTCAATGTAAATACGAGGGGCTTAGTCAAAATGGGAAGGGGAATTTGACTAAATCTAGGTATAAACTTAAGAGTTTAAGAAGTGTCTTGAGTTTGATATATCAAGGACCTAACTTTTAACAATAAGAAACCAACAGTTTAAGTAAGTGTCTTGAGTGTGGAAGATCCAAGAAAGAAGGTGTCTGTTGAGTTGGAAGATCAGACCCTATTTTTTAAAATAGTTGTTTCAAATGGCACTACTCAGTAAGTTGCAAAAGTCCCTAGACCAAAATCTTAAAAACACAAAAATCAAAAACCCTGCAAAAAATTACCCAGAGGAAATAATTAGATTGTGAATTTGACTCTATTTAAGACATTTGAATATTTGAAAGTGATGAAGTAATAGAGAGAGAGATCTTACCACTAACGATAAGAAACGTCTGTGAGGGGGTCTTGTTTATGGGCTGATTCATGGGATGAAATTCTAGAGCAGGAACAATTCTTGAGAATGGGCTGTAAATCATAAGGGAATAGAAGTGTATTAAGTCTAACTTACCAGTAATGTATAACTATTCGTCACAAAGTCAAGAACAGAATACTACTTGACCTGGTATATATTATTACTCCCATGTATAGTTACAGTGCAACAGTTTACAACTTTGTAGGTACTTCGTATAAAGGTAATGGCAATTCACTCAACATGCACTACTTTGTCTACTTTGGAAAGCAACTTATCACCTTTGTCATATAATATTATTAGAATTTATAAAATCAGAAAAAGTTATTACTTAGGAACTTATGACCATGAGAAGGACTGTAAGAAGAAAGAGATACTGTATTATTTATCCATCAAAAATCAAGAGTAAATAATAAACATAAAAAAAAATAATTAACTGATGCAGTAAACATAATAACTGAATGTAGCTATCGTATTCTATATAGAATAAGGAATTCATTCTAGGTTGTTTGGTTCATTGAGAAACGTGAGTAAGTTAAAGAGAGAAAGTACATTTGACCTGGTCACAGCTCACTCACTTACATATAAGTTAATTAGATATATATATATATATAGTATATATAGATATATATAAAAAATATATATAGTATATATTATATATATGATAGTAATATATATATATATATATATATATTATATATATATATATATTATATATTATATAAATTATTTAAAGAGGTTATATTATTATTATTATTATTATTTTTATATTATTATTATTATAATTCAGCCACACTTCAAACTTATTACTAGAGAAAGGAAATCAAAAGTATGTTTGAGATAGTGAAGCGTGTGTAAGAAATAAATAGAGTTGAAAGTGATTGGTTTAATATTAATAACGGAGAGAGGCAGAGATGTGTTATGTATCCTTGGTTATTCAATTTGTATATGGATGGGATTATGAAAGAATTAGGGGTTGGGGTTGCGTGGGAAGGTGTTAGAACGATGAAGAATGGAAGAGAGGGGAGGGTGCCTTACCTATTATGTGCGATCGAGAATGATTTGGTTTTGTGTGACGAAACTGAAAAGAGTTTGGGAGGATTGGTAGAGGGATTTGGCAGGGTGTGTAAAAGAAGGGGTTTGAAAGTAAACTTAGATAAGAGTAAGGTTATTGTTGTGAGTGAGGACAGTCCTCGGTATGAAGTTATGTTGGATGGTAAGCAACTGGAACAACTGTACGAGTTTAACTATTTAGGATAGTATGTTTGGCTGAAAAGGGAAAAACGGATGATGCAGAGGTGTAGGTTCATAGGATAGTTGTTGAATGGTAGGAAGGTGGTTAGTGCAATTAAATTCCTGGTGGATGTTAAGGGATTAAGTCTTGAATGCGCTAGGGTATGGTTGTTACCTGTGTTAATGTATAGTAGTGAAACTGGTCTGGAATGAAAGGTATAGATCCAAAGTACAATGTCTTTAGATGGACAATCTTAGGGGCGTGTTAGGTATGAGAAGAATTAATAAAATGAAGAATGAACGCATTAGGGAGTTGTGTGGGGTGAAGAAATGAGAGAATAAATGAAAGTACATTGAGATCGTTTGGTCATGTGGAGAGGGTGGATGATAGTAGGTTGGTTAAGCGAATATATATTGGTGAGTGTGCTGGAAGTCGACCGGTTGGGAGACCGAAGAAAAAGTGGATTGAGTCAGTAAAGGAAGAATGCCTGAAGGAGAGGAATGTGAGTTTGGTAGAGCAGAGATGAAAGGTGCATAATAGGAGTAAATGGCGGGGTTTGTGAGGGGGGGGTATGTTTTTTTCTGACTGCGACGAGTTCTCACTTAAGGGTTTCAAGGGGGCGGCAAGACTGGGCTTTCTTTTCGACCCCCAATCTTAGGTAAAGAAGGTGAGTGAGTGATGATGATGATTATTATTAGTAGTAGTAGTAGTAGTAGTAGCAAACAAAGCAATTGCTAAATTTTGTTTTATTGCGCTACCGCAATAGCGGTTGTTGAAAAAATTTCCGAAACGGCAAAAAAAAATCGCAACCGCGGTTGTTGAAAAATTTAGAAACAGCAAAAAAAACGCAACCGCGGTTATGCAAAAAATTCTACTTCGCTCCATCACTAACACACAACACACACACACACACACACACACACACACACACACACATAGTATATATTATTAATATATAATATATATATATAGTATAAATGAGTATAATAATATATATATTATATATATATATATATATATATATATATTATATATATATATATAATATATAAAATAAGTAAAAATGTAACGAAAGGCAATTCCAAAGAAGGCCATATATATATATATATTATATATATATATATATATATATATATATATATATATATATCATATTATATATATATATATATATATATATATTTCCAATTTAAATTTATTATGCACACATAATTGATTAAATATTAAGATATAAATAATTCACAGGTTGTGCGACCAAAAAAACTGTTTCATTATTCCAACTGATTTTCTACGTATTTTTATGTTTTGGTGGACTGAACGAAAAAAACTTATGAAAAAAATCCGTTACGCGTCAGGATTTACTTCCAATCCGCAAAATTTCTCTTTTAATTTAGTCGATGATCTAAAAAAAAATACGTGTGATTTCCCGATTTGACATTTCAACTTCATCTTAAAGCCAAAGCTAAATTACTATTAATTTTTTATTTTACAATGATATATATATATATAGAAGTATATATATATATATATATATATAGAGATAATAGTTTAATATATTATATATATTAATATATATAATATATAAATATATATTATATTATATATAATATACTATATATATATAATATTATATATAGGTATATTACAATACATTATATTATATAATTATATGAATTTTGATATACTTTTGGGACGTAATATGTATGTATATATATATATATTTTTTTTTTTTTTTTTTTTATATTTGAAACGAAGGAGGAGAGCCAACTTTAAACCTCAGTATCATTGTGCAGCCAAGCGTACAAGCTCCGACATTTGGGTACCGTATCTGCATATTTATGTTTGTTTACTCACTGTGTTCTAGTTTTCATCTCAGTCTGTGTTATATATCCCCTCATTCACCAACCGTTGTTTTGTTTCGCAAGTTGATTTGAATGGCTTCACGGAAGAGTGCTATTTACTTATCCAGACAGTTATTTGTTATATTGTGAAGTGAATATACAATATGTATTAAAAGCAACAGTATTAAGAGATATCACAGGATTTATTAGGCACTACTTCAGACTAAAACTTGAATGATAAAGTTGATGAAGCAACAGTGATGTTGCAACGGTTGCGTTGAGCATCTCCGAAATTAGTTCAAAGGTAGAAAAAAGCTTTTACGTTTTGGGGAATTCTGTATGGTTATTGGGTGAGCAGAAAAGAAACCATATGCATCTGTGTGTTTTGTTCTTGCAATGTTATAAAGGGATATAATCCAAATTGGAAAAAAACATTACCATTTCTATACTCCCCAATCTGCAATTCGCCTCCCATTCCCTCACTGGTTCAAAACTATTTCCAGTGGACCCAAGCCCCCCACGCTACCTTGGAAGAAGAAACACCTTGCTCCTTGGAAGATGTAGTTATTCCTGAACCCCAGTGATGAATCAACTTCTGATTCTGAAGATGATACAGGACCAAAATGTTTCTCTCAAGAGGAGGTTAATGCCTTAGTAGTGGATTTGAATCTTCCCGAAGTTGCTGCAGAGTTACTAAGAACAAGGCTCAACAGCAGGAAATTATTCTTGCCTGGAGTGTCATTTTCGTGGTTCAGACATCGTGAAAAGGATTTCGTGCCTTACTTTTCCCTGGTAGACAACTTGGTCTATTGCACAGACATGGAAGGTTTAATGGGTCAATTCAAAATTCATTGTGATTCATCTCAATGGCGTCTATTTATTGATTCTTAGAAAAGAAGCCTAAAAGCGGTATTACTCGATATTGGTGGTATTTACGCTTCCATTCCTGATGGTCATTCGGTAAAGTTGAAGGAGACCTACGAAAACTTGGAAATGGTTCTTCGGAAACTCAAATAGGAAGACCACGGATGGCTAGTATGTGGAGATTTGAAGGTCTTGTGTATACTACTTGGGCAACAAGCTGGATTTGCCAAATACCCCTGTTACCTATTCCTATGGGACAGTTATAACTCGAGACCGTACAAATTACCGGACAAAAAAGACATACAGCAAAGGGAGCTTACAGTCGGTGAAAGAAATGTCCTCCGAGAACCTTTAGTACCTCTCCATAAAGTTTTACTACCACCACTACATATTAAATTGGGATTGATGAAGCAATTAGTGAAATCACTTCCGAAAGATGGAGAATGCTTCAAATACTTGTGTTCCAAGTTTCCAGGTCTAACAGAGGCAAAATTGAAGTAGAGTTTGTTCACCGGACCGGACATTAGAAGGCTTATAGCTGACCATGAGTTCATGAAGACCATGACAGATCCTCAGAAAGAAGGTTGGGAAACGTTCAAAGAGGTCGTAAAGAAGTTTTGGGGCAACAACAAGGACCCTAACTATAAGGAGATCGTCGGACGAATGTTGAGATCATTTAAAGCTTTAGGTTGCCTAATGAGCTTAAAAGTATATTTCCACCATTCTCATCTCGATCACTTTAATGAAAATTTGAGCTCTGTGAGTGAGGAACAAGATCAAAGATTTCACCAGGACATCAAAGAGATGAAGAGGAGATACCAGGAGAGATGGAGCGTTACGATGATGGCCGATTACTGTTAGATGCTGCATAGAGAGATTCCAGATGCTGTCCATAAGCGTAAATGTACGAAGAGGAGCCTTAAAAGCACGAAGAAACGATTTTGACATGTATATACAAGCATATTTTAATTTAAAGTTGATTTTCATGAAATTTCTGCAATAAAAAATCCAATTTATATTTCTATTTTTATTTCCTTTGACATATCTTAATTCACATAGGTACCTGATTTGTTAAAAAACTTCATGTCGTATGAAAAAAAGAAGGTCATTTTTGGATTCAGCACACCGGAAAACAAAATTCAAGTTAAATAACAAAAGCAGCTTTAGGAAATATTTTTTTTTGCAGACCTGTGTATTTTTAAAAAAACGTTTTTAAATTGATCAAATATGATAGTTGAGCGTAAAACATTATAGAAAATGGGAAATCATAGAAAACAAAATATCAGTCAACTTGTGTCTAAGGAATATTTATTTATATTTTACAATTCTTTTATCATAAATTTGTGTTATATACGATTTTTACTTTTTATATATATTAATATAAAATTATTTTATTTTTATATGATTGTTTATAATGTTTTCTTTATAAAAGTATTGTTTATAATATTGTACTTGGCGTTGTTTTATTGTTTCTGAAAGATGATTTCTAACTTTCCCGCTCTCTCTCTCTCTCTCTCTCTCTCTCTCTCTCTCTCTCTCTCTCTCTCTCTCTCTCTCTCTCTCTCTACTCAGATGAAAACTTGATTCGGTGCAAGTTAGCGAGAAAAATTAATATGTATTGGAAATTAATCTACTTGAGAGGAAGGCTTCGAACTTCTTTAATAAATTCTGAATTTAAATTTGATAAAATAACCAAAAACTAAAGCTGTTTTAACACCTTACTATTAAAGAGATAACTATAAAAGGTTTATAACTACTTTCGATAGTTCATTAGCCTCGATGTACCAAGCAAAGCTTAAACATAAGCCTCTTATTGGTGTAGAAGGCGGCTTCAACAATGAAAGGTGGAATCTCAAGTACCCGTAGATACTTATGCTCCTCAGCGTATAAACGAAGCCTAATACGACGAAGCTATCAAAGATCATACCATCAACTACTACCTGTGCAGTGGGTAGAACCAAGCAGAAGGGAGAATTATAAACATAAAAAACTTAACCCAAAAAAAGTCCTCTACCTACACAAACTGGAACCTGCCAGTGGTAGAAAGAAGAAGATGAAATAGTTAACTCAAAAACACTCCTTCCAACTACGGAAGTGGCCTTTTTCCCTCTAATAATATTATATATATTATATATATATATATATATATATATATATATAAATAATATAATATATTATATTATAATATAGATAATATATAATATATAATAATTATATAAATATATTATCAGAGACTTGGGCGCACCTATAATTTTTTTGAGTGCGCCTGCGCCTATGCCGCCGGACCTAGTGGCGACCTAGCCACTATGCGCCTATAATTTTGCACATATCAGCGCTTATGCGCCGTTTGCGCCTGGGAAAAAAAACTTTTTTTTCCCCCCAGGGGGGGGGGCCCCCCCCCCGGGGGGGAATACCACTAAGACCCTCTCGGGGGGTGGCTGTTTTGCTAATCAATTATTGTCAAATGTAAAACTTTAGTGCGATAGTAAAAGCATGCTTTTATAAGAAAGAATAAAACAATAATACCATTGTTATTAATTTTGTAATTAAAAACACACGTATAACTAAGAAAAATATCTACACGTCCTACTTTCCTCCTTCCATGTCTCCTTTGTGGTCCTGTTTTCCCCCAGGAGGTTCAGCACGAGTGCTGTAGAAGTGCAAAATTTTCAGAGCCATAGTTGCCAATTTATTTGTAGTTAAAAACTACTGAACTAAGTTATTATATAATATATATATATTATATATATATATATATATATATATATATATATATATATATATATATATATATATATAATATATATATATATATTACTGTGATATATATATAATATATATTATATACTATATATTATTATATATAAGATTGTAACACTGGTTTTTTTATTAGTTATGTATCAAGCTTAGCCACGCTATATAAGTTTCATAAAACTTTAAGGGTAAAAAATGCTTTGTTCCTGGTTTCATAGGCGTTGGCTATTCATTGCTTCAGAAATTGGCTGTGCGACCTTGCTTAGTCAACGCGCTTTTTTAATTAATATTGTTGCGCCCATGCGCCTCTTTGCGCCTTACATAATATTTGAATAGTCGCCATAGGTGCAAACTCCTTGGTGTGGTCGCAAACAGCCCAGCTCTGATAGATATATAATATATATTAGCACTAATAATATATAACTTCAATATCCAAATAATAATATTATAATATATATACTATATATATATAATATATATATATATATAACTATATATTTTAAGAAAACACTTATAACCGTAGCTATTAATATGTAGGACTACCAAAAACCCCAAGAAAATTAAATTTTTTTTAATAAAACCGGGCTATTAATAGTTGCTTTCTTTGGGGCTTTTGTAGCATATTATTATATATATATATAATATATATTAAGTAAGTAATAATATTAAATATATATATATATATATATATATATATAGTATTATATTATATATATATATATATATATATATATATATTAAATATAATATTATAATTATATTATTAATTATATATATATATATATAAATATAAATAATATATATAATTATATAATATATATATATATATATATTAATATAATATATATATATTAATATATATATATATTATATATATAATATATATATAGTTATATATATATATATATATATATAAAGTAAGTAAGTAAAAATATAACGAAACGAAATCACAAAGAAGCATGATATTTTTACCATGTACTACATTCATAAACAATGGATCCCAACTTATTATTTGCAGCTGTGTGAATATAAATGTGTTCATACGAATACTTGCAAGCATATCAGCGTTACGAACACAATAATATTTGCTGAAAATACGTACAGTACATACTTCTTAATATATAATATATATATATTACATATTATATATTACAATAAAACATATTATTATATTATATATATATATATATATATATATTTATATAAATATATAATATATAATAATAGTATATTATAAAACATCGACTATCATATCTCCTTCACGGGATATTGATATATATATCACTATAACTCCTATATATATATATAGCTATATACATACCATATATATATTTAGTTTTTATATATATTGATGTAATATACTATGTATAAGTATACATAATAATATGTAATTTTTATACAATTTGATATAATATATTATATATACCGTAGTGCGTATTAATGTAACTTACTTATATTATATGCATATATTACTATCATCCTAAAGCTATATAGTATATAATATATATATATTATATTTATATATATATAATATCCCAAAATAAATAACTTATATATATATATATTATCCTTATTCAATTTAATAATGAAAACTGTCGGCTAACGGAGATTTTGTTCAAGTAACCAACTAGTGCGGAACAAAACTATAAATATATTTTAATAATGGCGTACTGAATAAAAGTGTTCATGAAGAGGGCTCAAAAATGACATTTTACTGTAGACCTCTATAAAACATTTTGTTTATGGACAAAAATATAAACTGATACACTACGGCGCGAAATTGAGGTTAACAATATTTCATGGGCACTTACAATGAAAAAAAACTTGTTTGTATTGACAATAAGGAGCAACAATGAAAAAGAAAAAAAAGTAAAAATAAACCTCGTGAAGATAGTCCTTGAAAAAGGTTGAGTTTGTACTCTCTTCTTATATAAATCTTCCCTT